>KZ808295.1:87958-127844 GCA_000696205.2 Oncopeltus fasciatus
TATATATATATATATATATATATATATATATATATATATATATATATATATATATATATATATATATATATATATATATATATATATATATATATATATATATATATATATATATATATATATATATATATATATATATATATATATATATATATATATATATATATATATATATATATATATATATATATATATATATATATATATATATATATATATATATATATATATATATATATATATATATATATATATATATATATATATATATATATATATATATATATATATATATATATATATATATATATATATATATATATATATATATATATATATATATATATATATATATATATATATATATATATATATATATATATATATATATATATATATATATATATATATATATATATATATATATATATATATATATATATATATACATATATATACATGTGCGTTTGTATATGTTTATTTGCAGGAGAGGCTGCTGCTGTCTGTTCTACCGGAACACGTGGCGGTGAAGATGAGGCAAGATCTCGGCTCTGCCCTCGACAGCCAGTTCAAGAAGATTTACATGAGTAGACACGAGAACGTCAGGTAGATATCAATCAGTTGCACTCCCGACCTCCTTCCATCACCCTACCCTCAGCACATGTGCCTCGTCCCCCTCTACCCCAGCACATCCAGAGCGGAAGACCGAGATACCCTTCCAGAGTTCAAATAGATACCGCCCTTTCCATTTGGAACACACACAAGAATGTCCAAACGTTGGAACGCTCGGTGAAGTTAGTTGGTGGGGGGGGGGGGGGCATAAAACGAGACGTTACCGACAAGGCACTAACATACTCGGCACCATCACGGTAATTCAATGTATTTCACTGGGGCGATCTGATACTCTGTGACCTCTAACATTGATTAAATGACTAATTAGATCCTTCATGACGGTCAGGACATAATCACTCTCTCGCTGACAAGACGACTCGGAAGGGATCCTATATATTATTGTATATATGTGTATGTTTTTTTTGCGTGTATTTCAAAACTTTCACATTACAATATTATTTCTGAAAAGCCGGGTATTATTTTTCTTTTTAACAATTAGTTCAATGTAGAAATTAAAATTCATATTCGATGTTTGATTTCTTTATTTCATAAGAAAATCGTGTTGAATGTACACTCATAGGAAATAATATACCCATTTAATTTTATAATTTAATTTTTTGTGGTGTATAATCCCACGTAAATTTTAAGAATTTTTAGTGCAAGGGAACAGAATAAAAAACCTAACTGTCCCAGCCAGGACTCGAACCTGGATCTTTTGCTATCCGGGTCGGTGCATTTACCAATTATGATACCGGGACCAGTCTGATAAGTTATTAAATTCCCCGCACTAGTGTCGTGAGTCTAACCTCCGAGGCCGACGAATATATCGTTTATGCTTGGAGGAGCTGAAATTGTCAAGCTGTTTAAATGACTCTCGTTATTTACTTTTGAATTTTAATTTTATAAATATTATTTTCTGTGGTTTATAATCCCATGTAAATTTTATCAATTTTTAGAGCAAGGGAACAGAATAAAAAAACTAACCGTCCCAGCCAGGACTCGAGCCTAGATCTCCTGCTATCCGGGCCGGTGCATTTACCACTTATGCTACCTGGATAGTGTTCCCCGCACTAGTGTCGAGAGTCTAACCTCCGGTAAATGCACCGGCCCGGATAACAGAAGATCCAGGTTTGAGTCCTGGCTGGGACAGTTAGATTTTTTATTCTTTTCCCTTGCACTAAAAAATTGTTATACCCATTTAATTTTTTCTACATATATAATTACATAGGAATGTTGAAAGGCTTTATTATTATTTTATTTTTATTATTTTTTTATTCCATTATTATTATTAGTGTTAGTATTTATTTTATTTTTCATCCCCAGTCATGAGCCAAAGCTACTTTTGCTAATCAGTCTTCTGAGGAAATTGTTTTTAGTCATTAAGGTCCTTTAAAGTTCCTCCAGATCATATTTTGTGCGGTTTAGGCATGTAGACATTTTTTTTCACAGAATCACGCGCATAAGCATTTAAAACAAAGGCAAATTATAAATTAGGATTCAGGAGACCTAAAAAAAAAAAATCGAAATTTCTTATGATTTTTTTTTTTTTTTAGCGGACAGTTATTTATTCTTTACCTTCCATATGAGATGGAGAAAGGTAAAATAGGAAATATAATATCTTGTTCCCTCTATTGTGCCCCTCCTTCGAAAGGGGACCTTCGCGTAATCCCCAACCGAGCTTCCTTTTCCATTTCGCCAATCTCCTTCACTTTTAAGGAAGTAATTCCTATTGGAAGATAATTCTTTTCATCAGTAGAAGTTTTGCTTAGGAAGAAATCCTTTGGACGAGACCACGCTGTTCAGCGGAGCTGGAATCTTAGTCAGATGTAAATATGTAAATATTTACAAAAAAAATATGACTCACTCTGATTGCTT
Organism: Oncopeltus fasciatus; assembly: GCA_000696205.2. Lineage (NCBI taxonomy): Eukaryota > Metazoa > Arthropoda > Insecta > Hemiptera > Lygaeidae > Oncopeltus > Oncopeltus fasciatus. The sequence goes on from KZ808295.1 coordinate 90,446, forward strand.
TTATATGTGCTCAGTGGATCATAGTGCCGAATTTTATAAATTAACCCGTCCGCAAGACGCAAGAGAAGCCAACAAGGGATGTGCAAAAAATCAGTAAGAAACAATTTTTTGATACAGTCGAACCCGGAAAAATAATTTATGAATTTCTCCAAATTATTAAAAAATCTCAAAACAAGAAATAAAACATGAGTGTAATTAAAATACAATTTAATACATTACCAAAGGAATACAATACTGAAAGAGAGAGAGAGGGTGGGAAGGAGAGAGAGATGGCGAGAGGGGGATAGAGAGGGAGGGAGAGAGAGATTAGATTAGTTCTTTATTGTCATAGGATTTACATCCTTTCTTCCTGACCATTCCAGTCTACTTATAATTTACACTTTTTAATCCTAATCTATTTCCAAACAAAACAAAAAAAAACATATAAAAAACAAAAAAAGAATTTCAAAGTAATAAAATTAAATACAGAATATATATAAAAATATAAATAAATGAACAATAAATTAATATTTTATAGGCATATCATTATATGACTACATTCTTACATTTAAAATAATTAGAGAGAGGGGGAGGGAGGTAGAAAGAGAGGGATTGAGGGATAGAGAGTGGGAGGGAGAGAGAGCGGGTGGGACGGAGAGAAAGAGGGTGGGAGGGAGAGAGAGAGGGTGGGACGGAGAGAAAGAGGGTGGGAGGGAGAGAGAGAGGGTAGGACGGAGAGAAAGAGGGTGGGAGGGAGAGAGAGAGGGAGAGAAAGAAGTTCATGTCTCATATTATGGGTGAATAGAAATTTAGTCTAGGTCGAGAAAATGAAACTTGAAGAAGCTAGCAAAGAGAAGAAAAACACCGATTACAAGATCCACTTCGACAGTAGACACCAGATAATCTCTCTTTCTTACTATGTTATTGACCACAGGAGAACAACCCTTTCAATACGTTTTTATTAGAATTTCAATGGTAATTTAATCTTTTTTGTTCAATTTTATTTATTTCATTCCTGGGCACAGCACATTCATTTACTTTATTCATATTATTTTATCTATAATATCGACTAAGTCTGTTTGTTTCTCGAGATATTGTGTCGGAGACCCTCGGCGGACGAGGTAAGACGGAATGCAGATTTGGAAGATGGGGAAGTTGCGATTCCGATGAACAGCAAGGACCCGAGGACTAGGATGGCAAAGAATCCCGGTAGACGCAGGTAGATTCGGCTGCGGTGGTAGAGGCGAGTTCGGCTCGGAAGTGAATTTTCCAAGGAGCAGGGGGGAGAGAGGTCTTATCGGATTAGGATCCTGATGAGGCGGAGTGGAGGGGACACGCAGCACTAAATCTCTCCGCAGCTCAAGGCGTCCTTCCCTTGTAAACACTCACCCCCGCCTAGAAATTCCACCCCTGCAATACTCCCTTTTCCTGCAATATCTACAGGGATAGACTACAATCCCTAATTGCTAGGGAGCAATGGCTAGGAAGCAATGGCCCTTACTTTTGAAAGGAACTATGTATTTTCCACAGTTTCAGTGTATCCCAAGACGGTCTTAAATGACAGGTTATATTTTAGATGCGAAATGCAATAAAGAGCGTTAAAAGGATAATAGCACTATACTGTTCTAACGCTATTGAGTGAAGGGATCGAAAGGGAAGTACTCAACCATCCTACATAAATTTGTAAATATATTTTTAATAAGCGTTTAAAAAATGTTATAGATCACAAATTTAAAAAAAAATGTATCTCATCTATTGGCATTTGCTCTACAAGAATTTTATTAACTGAAACAATAAATAAACAAAAACACGATGATTTTAGTATTACTAATATTCGTATCACAAAATATTTTGTTATTTCATAAAAAAAATGTTTTTTTTTATTTAAAAACATAAATTCAACTTTTTTTTTTTTTTTTTGGATATAAGACACCAATTGTTTACAATACATATGTTCGTAAAGCTAACAATAGCGGAAATATTAAAATTTTAAAATTTTATCTACTTAAGAACTTGATTGATTTGAGCCACTATCAAACTCATTCAACGGTAGATATAAGAATCTTATGTGAGGAATATGATTTCATTGTTATTTTTAAATATATGGAGGCAAGAGCGCGAACAGACAATTATGCAATTGTTATATTTTTAGATTCTCTATGAAGATTTGTCGATAATTTAAAAAAAAAAGAAAAAGTCGTGTCAAGTTACCAAATATTATTTGTTCTCTTAGGAAAATCTGCTAATATATAGCTTCAGTGTTACTTATTTTAGTAGATTTCTTTCCTGAGAGGTCAAGTCGCTTCTGCTAACTCCAAGCTAACCGATACCCTCCGGGATTCTCTACAATTCTAGTCCTAGAGCCCTCCATTGGTTCCTTGATTCCTTCAAGATTCCTTGGTATTTACCTGCTATCTTTCCCCTATCCATCACAACTGTCCATAGACGAGAGTCTCCGACATAATATCTCTATAATATATATAGGAAATATAATATCTTGTTCCNACCACTGCCCACAATGCACAGCTGTTTTCTTCTTTCTTTCCGTACTTCAGTTTTTAATAGGGATTTTCGGTGTGGTCCTGGGAACTCCCAGGCCTAATTTGTTACCATTTTTGAATGGGTAAAAATCAGGCGTTGAGAACATTTTGTTGACCAAACACCCTCTTTAGCGTCTCGTGAGTCACTGCACTGCATTTTCACTCCCATGACCCACTATGAAGTGTCTGACTGATTACAGATATTTATTATGCCGGTGAAAAAAAACCTATATATATATATATATATATATATATCAGTGGACTAGGAATGTAAAATTCGACACGCAAGGGCTGCGTAGTATAAGCAAATTTCACATATTTCATCAAAGATAGACATGCATAAGATAGATTAAATGACTAAGTGTAATTTGGAATTCGTAGAGAACAATGAGAGTAAAATGTATGACCACTGAGATTAGCTTCTGATTTGCTCTGAAGTGCAATAACAGTACACGGAGGGACGGAAATTATCCCAGGAGGGGCCCCACTACTGTGGTGTTGCAAATTGCACGCGTGTGTGATTCGAACTGGACGTTATCAGCACAGATACATATCTTCAGGCAATAACGGCCAGAATCATCATTCTCACTCTTACTAATAACTGTTACTGCAATGTAGTAGAATAGCTATCTGTCAATCACCAAAATCAGTTATGGCAAGTATTTGAAACATAAATATAATTGCTGTGACATCCTCTGCCACTAAGTACGATCTTAGGAGAGTTGTATTTCCAGTCCTGGCCACTCAGAAATCAATACAAACTAGATTGTTCTCGGTACATACAATTTATTAGAACTGAATTTCAAATTTTCAAGTAAAGAATACCAAAGAAAAATAGTCCTCGATTCAACTTAGTTACTTCATTCAATGGTTTGCAATGAAATGCCTAAAAACTGAATCACACTTCTAGACCTTCGGCAGACTAGCAAAGCTTGCTATTTCGCGCTNTTATGCTACCGGGACAAGTCTGATAAGTTATTAAATTCCCCGCACTAGTGATATATATATATATATATATATATATATATATATATATATATATAAAATGAAGCACTCTCGGCTGCGACATATAGTAATCAAGAACAAGTGGAATAGAAAGAGCAGTGCACACACAAAAAGAAAAATCACAAATAGTAAAATTATTGGGGATCTCTCGCCCTTCATCAGTGAGGAGTGAAGTGAGTCTTCATTATTCACGGAATCATTATAACGCCTTATGATGGGAGGTAACTTCCAGCATCAAGTTATATTCAGTGGAGGTAAGGGCAAGCGAAAGGGAAAGCCCATGATACCTCCAAAGGACAAAAGGAGACACCGGTCAGCGACCAGGAACGTAATAATAATAATGCACAGTCAAACCGCCCCAGCACGTCTCAGGGGGTAACCTCCCCCCCCCCACCATACGATTCTGCGGAGCAGAACATCCATTCGGAAGAGCACACATCGTCAAGATTTGCCACAAACAACCCCTTTCAAGTTCTTCAGGACGTGGAAGAAGAAAACATAGATTCCGAACCAACCGTCCCTCAAGTGATTCTACCTCCACCTATATTTGTGAGAAATCTCAAAGACTTCAGGCTGATGTGTTCCCAGCTGAATGAGAGATTGGGGCCTGGCAGATATACGTGTGTCAATAGACAACAAGACACAAACATAATCTCTGACAACCCTGATACCTACAGAAGAACTATTCAATATCTGAAGAAAACGATCGCGCAGCACCACACTTATCAGCTCAAAGAAGAGAGAGCTGAAAGATTGGTGATTCGACATCTACACCACACCACTTCGCCAGAATTTAACAAGGAGGAGTTGACTGATCTAGGATTTTTCGTCAGAAAAGTGGTCATAACCCGACCCCAGAAAGGGGAGATCTCTGCCTCAAAAGCACCCCTCCCACTGTTCTTGGTGAACTTAGAGCCTACGCAAAATATTCAAGACATCTGTAGCTTTACTTCGCTCGGCCACTGTAGAATAAGAGTTGAGAAACCTCGTCCTCGTAAAGATATAGTACAGTGCCACAAGTGCCTGGAGTATGGGCACATGAAAGTATGCTGTGAACACACTCCACGGTGTGTCAAATGTGGAAGCGCTCACATAAGTACAGATTGCCCAAACTCTCGAAGCACCCCAGCTACCTGTGCACTGTGTAAACACAACCACACCGCCAACTACAATGGCTATCAGGTTTATAAGGAGTAATGCCTCCGCCCTCCAGAGTTGCCGAGCCATGACTGTCCTACGCTCTAATGTTACAATAAATAAAAAAATCATTATTTATATAGAATAAACAGCCGAAATGACTCTTAAACAAACAAAAACATAGCAAATCAAAGAACGGGCAACATACTTCATTCAAGATACATTGAAAAATCTAAACATACTCGGCTGAACTGTCCATCAAAATCTGTCTATCCGATGAATTGAATTTTGCTGGCCCAAATCCCGGAAAGAAGAAGTGGGGATGATGCTAGAATTTCCATCCATGTAAACTGTATTTTGCTAAAATGTTAATTTTTTATCTATAAAGATTTTTTTTTTTTTTATAAGTGTAAAAATAATGAAGGTAAACGGAATAATTTCCCTCGAGCACCGGCCGTATAAAAAGAACTCATACTGTGAAGTTTTGTTTTTTTTTTGGTCTTTTTTAATTTAGCTCAAATTCAGAAATTGTTAATCTTTTTTTGTTTTGTTGACTGCGGGTATTAAATGAGGTATATATATTTTAAGGGGAGCTATATTTATTTTTGCCAGTACAGGATCAGTACAGAATAGGAGTCGCTCAATAGCTCGCTTGCTCGATTCCCTGGAGAGAAAAGAGGTAATAAGAAAGACAGGACTACGTCATATTAACGTCGAACAAGAGCTCGACATCGTCCTTTCTACCGATTATCCTTTAAATGGAAAATAAACCGCATTCTTCGAAGGAATGGGGGCGAAGTGGGGGGATATTGACAGTTTAGCGATAAGCACCGGACGAGAGAAGGGTCTGTCAGAGGAAATCGATAAGTAAGTCATTGTCGAGTGCAGATCGGATATCGAAAGGGAAGGGCCATCTCCTAGTCATATCTCCCTTTTCATTAGCCCTTAACGAGGCTTTTCACGACCTTACAAAAGCACCCTCTCCCACTGGATTAATTAATGAAAGTGTGTAAATTATTAAAAAAAATATATAATACTAATTGTTAAAGAATATGAGGTGTTAACTAAGATTCCTTAAATAATAAAAAAATTTGGGGGACACCCTGGTGACGAGTAGCTCAGATATTCCTTAGTATCTCTTCAAAAATTGTCAAAAAACCCCTCCACTATCATTTGCGATAGAAGTAAATGGGCTGTTCGAGGGTCCCCCTGGAAAAATCGGGAGACACTTGATTTATGCTGATGTGGGTATACGGTTATTTTGGGAGCGATCCACTGGTCGCACCGTTTGACGAACCAAAATAAAATTTCAAAAATAACTCTTTTCAAACAAAAGGGCACATTTAGCCTTTTGGCATCATCAAAGAGAGAGAGGATTTTAATATCGGAGTATCATGGACAAAAAAATATATTTTATTGTGGTTTGCATTTTAAGAGATTAAAGAGAGTCTATAGTTTAATGGCGCAGCTTGCCCTTCCCGTTGAAAGTGGTTTTCTTCTTTTAATTTCACAACTACAATTTATAAGTTTACAAAATGTCTTATTCAACGGCTGACAAAAGCAATAACCTATGAAATGTTATCGATAAACTGATCGATGTATATCGAGCACAATCAATAACCAATATAGACAAATATCTTATGTACAACTAGCACAATTACCTCTTGGTACGAAAAAGCCAACAGTCTTTTATTAAAAGAAGGTTACTCCCTTTCAATTTATGAATAATATAATATATAAAAAAAAAACAAGTTGTATAATATATGAGTGCATCATATATTTATCTATTCAATGCGCATGGTACAAAAATAAATCAGCCAGTCATTTTTTTTAATTAGGATGCTATTAAAAGACGGACAGAGCTCTGTTTAAAATTAGTAAGCTCAGTAAAATTGGACATGGGCCCATCGGGAGGTGAAGAGAGGGAAGGAAAATTCAGAAAAACACATAATACTTTACTAGTTTTAAACTTTATCGATTGCAATTATTAAATTTCTCATTAAGACTTTATATTATAAATAATTAATCGAAGCTAGTTACATCAATAACATCAAACTAAATTTTTCACATGCCAGAATTCCAATTAACAGATTTATAAACTGTTAGAAATGAATTATTTTCAAAAATGCTTTTAAAAACACACATAGACTAACCTACGTTTGTTCTAAGTATAAATCTTATGTATGTGGCACATAAACATGTGTAAGATACAATATATTTTTTCTATGAGTGCAAGGGTCTAGAACCCATGGCAGCTTGCAAACAGGAGAAATCTATTGGCACTTGAATGTGCAGTACTTTGGTATATTAATAAAAGAAATGTAATAACTAATAAAAAATCCAATAAAAGAAGAAAAATAAAGTTACAAATCATCAAAAGATAAGAAGGGTTTTAACCTTCTAAAATGTAAAGTGAATAACCTATCAAAATATATAATAAAAAACCTCTAAGAATATAAGACAAATAAACCTCACAAAACAAAATACAAAATAAGATTAATTCATTCTTACTTATATTATTATCTAATCCTCTTTCATAATTCTATTAAAACAAAAAAAATTTTCTATATTTAAAAACAAAACCCCGCTAAACACTTAATTTTTTTGGTAGTGTGTAAAGCATCAATTTTATTCTATACAGTTTCCTATGGCTATTAACATTTATTTATTTATTATATTTCTGTTAATATAAAAACAATTTGTAATTTTATTACAATCAAAAATTAAAAATAGCAAAATTACAATCGCAAGAGGAGAGATGGTGGCCAATGACACCACTCCTAAATTAATTAACAAACTATGCTCCTAAGAAGTCACGGGGCCTTCTTCGTTTGAGTCAACAGGGATGGGGAACGGGGGGATTAGCGGTTGGAGTTGGAGGACAGGGTCTGTGCTTGTGGAAGGGAATAAGGTCTTGAACAAAAGGGATATTAAGATCGTGGTGAAGGGAGGAATTTGATGTAATAACCGATTATCCTGAGGGTTTTGGTTTAAAAGGATTGGACTTTCTGGATGTTGGAAGGCTTGGCTTAGATTAGTTGTAGTAATGTCTTGTAGAGCGTCAATTTCTTTTCTATCGTATGTGTTGAGTTCCTATTCTTGATTTTGTATAGGGGTCCTTGTTGACGTATGAGTTCTTGTCTTTTAATTTTATATGTTCACCCCTTGTGAGTCGTGAGACAAGATGGAACCCAAGATGTCGAACGGAATTCGAGAGTGTAAAGGAACATTATTAAATTTCACAATTTTAGGAAAAAAGTTTTTTCCTCATTTAGAAATTAAATGAACACATTTCGCTTCATTGATTTTTATTCTCCGTTTATCACACCATTGATTGATGTTTTTTTTTAGATGATCTTGGAGGTTTTTAGAAGTAGTTTGAGGATCGGAGTGGGAAAATAGTATAGCCTTGTCGCCTGGAAATAGAGCTATGTGGGTAGGGATTTCAGCACTTCTAGAACTAATATAAGAACTCATAACTCCCCAATATAAGAAAGGTTACAACCCTCCCCCCACCACCACCTTCAATGTGAGGAAGATTATAACCCTTCAATATGACAAGTTGTTAAAGCATATTATACCAGCAAGGGAAAAAACCAGTAGAGATTCTGAAAATATTATGTGTGGTCGTTAGAGACGAAAAGGGTTTGTTTTCGAAGTATTTTTATTTGATTATTCCAATTATTCTTAGAAAAAATTATGAGATTGTATTGAAATGGTATACCAATATTGGTGTGGGATATGTTTCAATAATAATTAAGAACAAAGATAAATTAAAGTGAATTTATTATAACAAATAAATATACCTACTAATAACAAACCAACCTATTGCCATTACTGTATTAAATGAATAACTGGCATTGCAAAGACTACAACCGACCCGCCACTCTGAGACATGCGATCTGAAACGAAACCTGACACTCAGTAACTCTACTTAACACTGGCCTGTGAAGCCGCTAATGAGCTAACTTCATGGAAAGTACGAGGCAGGTCTAGAATAATCTAATAGCTATTTCTGCGTAACCCTAATCCCCTCTTCAAATAAGAAATCAGGTGGCATCCTTCAATTGGCCCCTCTCCGTACAGGACGTCACATGCTTCCCTAGTCTTTAATATTATCTTTTAAATATTTTAATCTAGTGCTAGAATCTATTCATCAAAACAGACATTTTAAAACAAGGATATATTCCTTAAATTTCTTTATTTTAAAATTTTCGTGATTAAAGAGGTATTTTTAAAAAAAAGTGTGTGTTAGTGAAATTTCAAACTAAGCATTTAGTTAACTAAACGTGAAGATTTTCTGGGTAAATACTATAGTATATACGTATGTTGACACTATTTTTTGGGTAGCTTACATTAGAAAATTCTAAGGCGCCATAAATGCCATGCCTGCAACAGTCTTCTGTCATGCGGGATTGCAAGCCTGATAACAGCTGTGGAAGTATGCAAAAACTCCCGCATAGGAATTCATTTACTGGCACATTCTAGTGCTTTTATATAAACTTTTACTGTAAAAGACATTCTTCATATCTAATCAAAAAAAAATACGAAACAAAACATAACTCGAACATTAATTCTTTATTTTAGCTAAAATCAGATGGGATTTAGAAACGGACGCAACGTTCATTGTGGCAGTGGGACAACCCTCGGGAATATTCCATCAATGAAGCAATCAATTAAACACAGTGGTATATGTCTTTCAAAAATGTAAAGATCTAGTAGCACTTACAAAAACATTAAAAGTGAACGATAAAAAAAAATGTATCATATTTAATTAATAAACAAAAGAAAAAATTATTAATAAACCGCCCCACGAGTTAAAATCTTAATTTTAGAAATATACAAATTTTAAATTTTAGGAATGTTTTGATTTTGAAAACCTCTTTAGGTAGAATGATAGATACACGATGAAAACTAAGAGATAATAATTTCCACACATTTTATATAAGGGATTCATCATATATCATAGGAATTAATTATTTAAAACCTTCTTTTATTAATCCCCTTGGAGTCCATTAATACATTCATACTAAATTAGGAAGATCGTAGTACCCTACATTTTAACACATGCACCTTGGTTATTTTACACAAACACTAGTTTTATAACTGATGACTTCATATTTTGATGGAGTAGTTTGCGATCCAAAGTACCCAAAAAGAGGTTAACTGCTACCATTAGTATTTTTAAAATTTAAATTAATTACATATAATAAATAAATAATTAAATGTATATAAAGAGTATATAGTGTTAAACATTTTCTGGAGATTTTGACTTGATAATGGATAAAAATTCAGAAACTTCGTAAAAAAAAAAAAAAATGAAATTTTATATTAAAAGTCAAAGCGGGAAGATGCCCCTCCATTTTCTGTTGGAGCGCCCTCCTTGCAATTAGAGAAGGTATGGGTTACAGGACACATGGGGGGACAAGGGGAAAATACGTTGGAGGTGTTGGTGTTCGGGCGCATAAGCACACTCACACATGGCGAGTAGTATCGTACATGGACCTGGCTCAGGTTCCAACATGGCCGCCGGGTAGTATTCCAGCTGAAATGCATTCGTTGCCGGCTCTGGCATCCGATACCCCAGCCTGGATACACTACACCCCCTGCCCCGAGCCTGGAGAATAAATCTAATGAGAAAGCCATATTAATTACATAGGAACATCTTCTTTATCAGCTGACAAACGGGAACCATTTAAATAATTAATTGATTGACGAGTACCTACAAATTGAATTAATAAAGTCTGTAGGGAAGTAGTCATTTACACAAAACAAAATTTAGAACTACTACTTTAAAATATGAAGTAAAAGTGATGTTATTTTAAAGTAAGTGANAAAAGAAAAATAAACTTTGAAACAAAACTTTTGTCATTTGCTGGTAGGATATAGTTAGTATGCAAATGTGTGTAAAATAAAGTAGCAAATTGAAAATAATAATAAGAAAAATATATTTTTAAAAACGTATATTATACTAATAAGGCTAAAATGATAATAGTTTAAATAAATATAAAAGTTTCATCTTAATTATGAAAAGCATTTCACATAGTTTCCTGGATTTTGATACTTGGCCCCTCTAGCTACTGCCGCTACGGAGCTAAAGCACATCGATGGCATACAGACAGTTAGAGAAAGAGAGACGGAAATATAAGTAAGATAGATTAACTATAACATCCTCTCAAAGCCTGCTGATAAGGTAAATAATCTAAAAGGTTATTTTCACTACCAATGAATATAGAACTATCATACCTTCTATTATCCGTCTTCATTGGTTTCTGCAAACCATCTTCTGTTGGTGAGCACTTTCGGACATTGTCCATCCTCGTGGAAGAATACATGTGTTCACTGTCACTGTCTGTATTCAACTGCCTATTCGGCCAAGAAGATGGACAATGTCCGAAAGCGCTCGCCAACAGAAGATGGTTTGCAGAAACCAATGAAAACGGATAATAGAACGTATGATAGTTATTTATTGCTCTTAGGTGTGTTCTTGAGATTTGTGTTTTGGCACTTCATAAAGGGAAGAATTGAATACAGACAGTGACAGTGAACACATGTATTCGGCCAAGAAGATGGACAATGTCCGAAAGAGCTCGCCAACAGAAGATGGTTTGCAGAAACTAATGAAGACGGATAATAGCAGGTATGGTAGTCCTGCTGATAAGTCTTATCTTGAAAATTGTATTTGTTCCTCTTCTCTTGAGCCCGTTACTCCGGTTCCTCGGATACCTGCATTCCCAATGCCCCCTTCAATCTTCCGTTTTCTAGCAGCCAACTACTTCTTCATTTTAAAATTATTTTATACATTTATTAAACAAATCTGACTGGATTTTACTTATAATTTCCATTTTTAGCAAAATAATTAATTTTTTAACCCACTGACGTTGCTTGGTGCACATTCATAACATTTAATTCATTTGTAAAATTTGTGTTTCTCTTTTAACAAATGTTATACAAGTTCAAGAAAAATTGTATATTTTTGTTTCAGCATTCTCTACGCCGATATCGTCGGCTTTACGGCCATTTCTTCAACCTATTCTGCTTCAGAGCTGGTAAAGATACTCAATGAACTTTTTGCGAGGTTCGACAGGCTATCAGAGGTATTCATTCAATGTATTCCTTTAAAATTAGGTACATTATACTTTAGATTTCCAGTTCGCTTAGAAATCAAGCTGCTGGCAATGGTACCAAAACACGTATTTTGAAAAATTTAAGCAGATCTCGCTCAATACTCAAAATCACATTCTTAAATATCTTTCTTAATATGTTGTTATCTCCCAAATCATCAGTTTGGCTTCAGAAGTAAGCATTCTACTGCCCTGCAATTGTTTCGCGTCGTAGACTACATTTCCTCTTCCCTTGTGCCCAGGAGCTTTCTTGGATGTTTCCCAAGCATTTGATAGAGTCTGGCACAGTGGTCTTCTGTTTAAACTGAAATCCATACTTCTTAGTAACACTTACCTTATCCTTAAGTCTTACTTATCCAACCGTTTCTTTCGGCAAGGATTAGATTACTCCGATTTCTACCAAGTGGAAGCGGGAGTTCCTCAAGGTAGTGTGCTTGGACCTATCCTATTTATCCTGTACACTGCTGACATCCCTACCCATCCAATACACTCTTTGCTCTATTTGCGGACGACAAACCTATCCTATCCTCCCATCTTGATCCTAAAACTGCTTCTAAAAACCTACAAGATGACCTCGAAAAAAAATGAAACAATGATGTGGCAAATGGAGAATAAAAATCAATGAAGAAAAATGCGTTCAAGTTCATTTCCAACTGCGGAAAAAAGGCGTCCCTGAAATTGTGAAATTTAACAATATTCCTTTACCACATGAAAATTCCGTTCGATACCTTGGGTTCCATCTAGACTCACGACTTACATGGGGAGAACATACAAAATTAAAATAAAAGAACTCAATCGGCGAAATGAACTTCTATACAGACTCGTTTATAAGAAATCCAATCTTACGATAGAAAACATACTGACGCTCTACAAAACCTTATTACGACCAATCTGGACTTACGGAGTAGAAATCTGGGGTGCCGCCAAGCCTTCCAACATCCAAAGAATCCAGTCCTTTTAATTCAAAACCCTGAGAATAATTGCAAATGCTCCCCACTATGTATCCAATTCATCCCTTTACCACGATCTTAATATCCCTTTTGTTCCAGACTTCATTTCTACCCGCTTCACCCTTTTCCACAGTAAACTGCCATACCATCCTAATCCACTTGCACAGACCATGTCTTCCAACTTCAACCCCTACAACCCTCCCCGTCAACACAAACGAAGATGGCCCCGTGACCTCCTGGGGACATATTCTGTAAATAATTTGAGAGTGGTGTCATTGGTCACCTTCTCTCCTCATGCGATTGACATTGAATGTCTTTTTTAATTTATTGTGGTGATCAAATTACAAAATATTTAAATTTAACATAATGTAATAAATAAATAAAAGTTTATATAAATATGTTGTTATTTGAAATAGGTTAAAGAACATAAAGGTTATACTTTACACGTATTTCGTACTACACGTTTTTTCGTAACTCAAATAACAAAGATCTTATCCTTCTCTTGCTTATATTCCTTCCTCCTTAGTTTATTGTTTATTGGAGCATTTACGGCGCTCAACTGCTGAGGTTATCAGCGCCCTCCATATTTTATGAATAAAATCAACTTTAAGTTGGTCTTGACATAGGCTCCATCCCGACGGACAGAGACAGACAGAGCCCGCCCCGCGGCGCCTCGCGGCCCATCATTTTAATAGAATATAAGGTCCATCATAGCTTTAGGTGTCAGCCCTGTGAAGGAGGATGTCCTCGGTGGGACCAAGCCGACCACATCCCCCAGGGCACTTAATGAGCGCCAGCAATACGCCGCGGAGAAAGCCCAACCCACCCCCGCCCATGCCACGATGGGCCTGCATCCTATTGCTCCGCTAAAACCTTCCTCCTTAGTGTCTTCCAGCGTGGAACAGCCTCGACCCAAGTTTGCCAAACCTCTTGGCCTCGTTCCATCGACTTCATGGGTCCCCTCTTCTCCCAGATTCATGCAAGACTGTCTAACAGACATCCTTGGCCTGCCCCTTGTGTTTTTCCAGTAGGCCATTCTACGAACATGTCCCAACCATTTCAGTTGGATCTTCGTTAGGGTCTCAGATAGTGGTTTTACCGCCAGTTCTTTTTTATTATGTTATTTCTTATGAGATCCCTAAGAGTTCGGCCGGCAACCCATTTGAGATACTTCAGTTCCAAGGCAGTGATTCTGCACATTACTCTACCAGGAAAAACCCAAAAGATTTGAAAGGTAAATTGTCTTAAAAATAAGAATTGTTACATTTTCTTTCTGAACATAGCGTAAAATAGTATTTGCTTTACTAATCATAGTTATCGCTCTATTTACATATTTTTGCTGTTAGTAGTTTATCTTCAAGCATAATCTTTCTAACTCTGCTTTTCCCTCCACCAAGGTTTGTTGAATATTCTGAAGTTCGTGATGAGACATTTAGACAAAACACCTAATTTTTTAATCTTATTTTTTACTTAAAAGACGTCATTATTTCTGAAATGGTGATATAGATCTGCATTTCACTATTATGAATTTTTAAGGCAATTCTAAAGAAAATCAGACAAATAACGATGAATATCAAATTTATTCAACCTATTATAAGCTGTCAGCCATTATTAAATAACTGCTCCGAAGGCTTTCATAAACATACTAATCGAATTTGGTTTCACTATCATAAAAATTGCAACAAGAGCACATTATACATACATACATATACAGACACAGATATGTTTGTGTGTGTCTTGTGATTTACTAAAATGTAAGATCAGTGAGAAATCTCAAAAGACGTGCCATGGTTCCTACTTGAGTAGCTTGATTTTCTATAGAGAAATTCACTCAAATCCAACAGTAGTGAATAAACTTTTAGCAACGAACTTAAAATCTCCGCAGGTAGCCAGGTAGTGCTCTCCGGACCCTGTACGAACTCCTCCATTTCCATTAAGTTATATGGTCGTCCACGCCTGAAAGCCATGCGGATCATATCGCTCAAGCCGTCAGGAAGTATGGAACCCCCGAATCTGTCGGACAAGCAGTGAAACTTGAAGCAACAAACCCATCAGAATCGCAGTGGGCGCAGACAAGCCGCGTAATTACCGGCGATGGATCGATATGGCTGAGAGGGGGGAGACTTAAGGCCGCAGTGGACTCAGGAATCAAGCGGACTGTTTGCTCTCGGCAAAGATCAACGGCAACAATATATACAGAGGAACTGTAAACACTTTGTCCATGGACTTCCTACCAGCATGATGGGCTAGCAACTAGCACTTTCGGAGGACCAGCACAAACTGACCAGATTTTCCTTAAACAGAAATAAAGTCTATCTAGATAAGTGTAAAAGTCAATTGCATTCTTAAATATTTTCGCAGCACATCAATTTTAAATTTAATAGTACGTTATTAATAATCACAACTACTATGTTAAATAACAATTTCAACTAACAAAAATAAAGATATTAACAGCATTTCATGAAGTGCTCACCTCCCAAAAGTTATAGTTCCTCAAAGTTATAAAAATAGTATGCATATTCAAGACATTGGGGAACATCGGTCCCAAAGAAGCAAATTTATCAGAATTATAAATTTTTTTATTTCTCCAATATATATATATATATAATCTTACGATAGAAANGGATTTATTAAAATATATTTATTAATTTAAATAGATAATTGGACAAGCTACCTGGTTGTGATTTTTGTGAAGTTTGTTAATGATTGAAATCATAAATAAATGCATGTCAGATCCGATGGGTGATGAGTGTGTGGCTATCTCTCATCCCTCCTTGACCTTAAGTGTGGTTAAAATAATGACTGAAATGAGTCAGGGTAAAGGGGAAGGGGTCAGCGGTAGACTAAATTGTAAAAAAAAAAAAAAAAAAAAACTGTTAAATGTATTATTATAATTTATATTCGGGTGTTTGTAAGAAAAAGATGAACATCCATCAGTAATATGCTCGTTCACCTTGCTGCCTTCAAAGCTCTAATACACACAAGCCAATATAAAGGGATGGTAGAAGAGACTTGAATTTTTCACAGTGGGAAGGATTTTTCTTTGAAAACGGTAATACAAATAAATAATTTACCACAAAAAACAGGAGGTTTGTTGAAATTTTCTATTTTTAATTTAACAGTTCCAATGAGCTCAGGTTGAAATACAGACTATTAGAGGAGTTCATAAACTCAAAATTTTAATGCTTTTTTTTTTAATTATTTAAACTTAAGAAAGTAAACTGATTCGGAATAATGTAAATATTTTTTTCTTAATAATTTATTTTTTTAAGAAAACAATAGTAATTATAATCACAGATAAAAGCTGTTAAACAAAGAGCTATAATTTTATTCTATTTTTAGGTCATTAAACTACCTATAGGAAAGATAATGTTATATTTGTATTATGATAGGTTATAAATGCGGAAAAGGTGTAGTTTCACTCCTGATGGTATCATATCAAAGCTATTTTTAAAAAAAGAATAAACATGTTTTTGTTGCAGAGATACAACCAGCTGCGAATAAAAATTCTTGGTGACTGCTACTACTGTATATCTGGAGCACCCAGAGAACGCCCCGACCATGCTGCTCTCTCCATACATATGGGCCTCTCTATGGTCAAGGCCATAAAGTAAGTGTGCCACTGGAGTGAAACTCCCAACTGTTCAATATAGAATAATTATTTTATTTTTGTTAATTGATTATTACTTATTGTTAATATTATTATTTCAAAGAAATTAAATAAATAAATTCACACACACATTGAAAATTACAGAGAAAAGAAAGACAAAATTAATAAAAGTAGAAAATGGAAGACTGAGGTAAGATGTGAATGAGAAAATATAGAAATAAAAATAATACTTACTCCCAAAGAATGTAGAAAACAGATAAAGAAGAGATATAAAGAGGTTATAGGAACTCGCTCATCTAAGTTCATAGCTGTAAGTTTAAGAAAGAAGAACTATATATATATATATATATATATATATATATATATATATATATATATAATATGAATATAAAGAGGACAGAAGAAACTCAATGAGAGTATGAGGCATGAAGATAAAGATAACAAAAAATACAAGAAAACTAATGTTGATTAAAAGCCCATGAGAAAGTCTACCAATCTGCTACAAATTTGAATCATGAATAAATCAGATCTAAAAGAGTGAGGAGATAACTCGCTATTAGCAATGCGGTCAAAGTCACATCACTCAACATGCACCCAATAACCACATGAGGTTTACAAATATTTGCACCAGGACGGTGAATACTTATCGAAAAGAGGTTAATATTTAACTAAATTATTTATATAATTTAGTTACAGCATAGGACTCCTCAGCTTATGGCCCCAGTTTCTATATTAATATTAATTATTACTATTCATTACTATTAAATATTAATTTACTAGTAAGGAATCTCTTTTTGTATAGGTATGTTCAACAGAAGACTAAGTCACCAGTGGATATGCGAGTAGGGATACACACCGGAGCGGTGCTTGCAGGAGTTCTTGGTCAGCGGCAATGGCAATTTGATGTCTACTCCAAGGATGTAGAGTTAGCCAACAAGATGGAGAGTTCCGGTCTCCCTGGGTAAGCTGATCATTTCTTCACTCACTTATTCACTTCAGCAAATTCCTCTTTTATGGATCTAAAATCCACAATCCATACTCTTAATTATCCCATTGCTTTAGAGAATGTGAGTGCCTTACACCAAACTTCATATGCCTATATAGAATCACAAAGACAGATAAATTAAATTGAATAAGTAGAAGTGTAAGTTGGCACAAAAAAAATCTTTTCTCAATATGCTCGCACGCACATTACATAAGTTAACTGTGGTAAAGTTAACTTTGCCTTACTTAACTTGTAGTTGAAAACTACAATTCATCAATTTTAAAAAAGGTTATTCCTATAAGATTTATAGAAATTCTAGAAAATGATTTAGTTTCCAAAGATAATTTGAAGCAAATAAAAAAAATAAAAAGGCAATATTTTAAATTTTATAGTTGGGCTTGTCCAGGATCTCCTTCAGAGTTTGGTGCTGAAGAGAGAGATTTTGGAATTTTCATTTACATTATAATATTAAATTATGTATCCATGGCATGTTTGTATTTTTATTAAAGTATCTAGCCATAATGCCATATTAAATCAAAATTAAAGCCTATAACTGCACAAATTTACAATAGAAAATATATTATTTATAAATAGTTTAAATTGAGGTATCCTGAAGGATCTATAGAATAATGTGCCATTATTTGTATCCTTGTCTCGCCAATGAAACGTATCTCTTATAAGTAATGTGAATGTAAACTTAGTCCTGAAATTAGTATATCTTTAATTGATTTTGAAATTTATTTCATTAAAAAATGTAAATAACAATTATTATTCCACTATTATGACTTTTTTTTTTTTAATTCTGATGAAAATTTTTATGGAGATGTTCAATGTTATATTGTTAAAATATACTACATATCTTGGCCTTGAATATAATTTGTCTTTTCAGTTTTAAATAATGTAATATTCTATTCTATAATGTATAAATGAGTAATCATAATTATTTATATGATCCATACTTCAATTTATAATGTATGTTCAATAGGAGAAATTTTTGATCGTAGATATTATTATTAAATGATTTTAGTTGGGGTTTGGTCAAGATAGATCCAAAAAAAATACAAATTTTTAAAAAAAGTGTATTTTTTTAAAATGTATTAATGTATTGATGTAAGCCATCTTCAGGGCTGTCTATCATGAAGACAAGAGAGAACGTCCTGTCCCTAAGTTCACTTTTCCATTATAGGTACAAGTCATGGAAATGTGAACTTAGGGACAGGACGTCCTCTCTCGTCTTCATGATAGACAACTCTGAAGATGGCTTACAATGTAAGCCGAAACATTGGCAGATAATCTTTTTAAAAAATACACTTTTTTTTTTAAATTGTATTATTTTGGATCTACCTTGACCGAACCACAACTAAAATCATCTAATAATTTCAGTTTATAATTTGTAAAATCTATATTCCAAATTATGACGATGACAGACCAGATAATATATGAAAGACTTAAAAAACCATGCAATAAGAATTGATGAGACAGAGGCAGTTTATTAATAAAAGAGTGAATTTTACTCATAAGAAACACGAAATATTCAGAAGCTGCTACATTTTAGTTCTGTTTATATAATATCATTATTCAATTCGAATTTCTTTATGTGAGCATTGAACTAAATATAAAGCATTATAGTATTCAATTTGGCGTGGAGCGGACATGTTTTGGCAACTATGTGTTCTTTTGTATTATGAAACATAACCGCCCTAAAAGGTTATTTGCAATTTGTGTCTGAACATCGAAAGATACGATTCAGCTATAATAAGAAAATGCATTTTATTTTACTGTTTAAAGTACAAATTTGTATTTATTTAGTAAAAATATGTGTCTAATACTAGTCTTTTAGAATTTTAAAAATAGATTAAGTAGAATCATTAATGGTTATGTTAAGAGATNTAATCTTTCTATATATTTAAGTTCTTTTAAATGAACGAATTGTAATTTTTATGAAAAGTTATTGAGTAATTAAAAAGTCATGCAGATGATATTTCGTCTGTTGTTAAAAAACTGCAGAAGGAGATGTATTACTTCCATCTTCACTTGATTTCAGCATTCATACAATGAAGACCTAGTCAATTTATAAAAAAAAAATGAATCAGTAAATTATCAACTCATAAATTATGCGTCTTTAAAAAAAAAAAAATGTTTTTCTTGAAAAGTGATAAATTTATAAATTTAGAGTAATTTCGATAATTAACTTTAATCAAGAAGATATTTTATTTTATTTGGTAAGAACTGTTCAGGTATGATGAACCATGATCCATATTTTAAATAATACATAAAAGCCTTATGAAGGGATAATTTAGAGATAGGAACTCAGTACGCCATGTATAACAGTTTTTAATAACCCTCATACACAGATAACAATACATGAGGTTATGTTACCCATTTATGTTTTATGATATAAAAAGTTTTATATTAAAATATAATATATTATGTACTTTAACTAGAACTTTCTTATACATTCCAACCAATATGAATAATTCATTCATTTATAAGTAGTTATATAATAACTTAAATGATTTTCTACAAATATTTTTTTTCAAATGATTGTTTTATACTATAAAATGTTCATTAAATTTAAAAGTTATCTATTTGTTTAATACAAAGCTTTCCTGCAAAGCTGCATCAAGATGAACCCTGCATAATTGAATAACTATTTTGTAATGTAATAATAAAATGTTTATACTTAAAAAATTTTCCAATTTTTTTAGTAATTTTATAAGTTGACAACTATAATACATATACACACACACACAAATATATATATATATATCGTATGTATCTTTTTTTAATGACTAGACTCTACATGGAAAAAGTATAAGGACTTTTTTTTTTCATTATCAGTTTAGAAAGCTTTATGACATTAAATACTCGTAAATGCCAATAATGAAAGTGCTATATACAACTATTTAAGTATAAATACATAATAACTAGAATTATTAAAATTAGCATTATTAAATTTTAAAAAATACTGACAAGACTGTCATAATCAGCTACAAGAAAATACAGGAGAGTCAATAATACTGAAAGAGTCAATTAAAAATTGTGGAAAACTTAGTTTTTAACTGATATACATAGATGCATGTCTCAGGGAAAATACATATTTGAAAAACTTGTTTGGAAGATAATTGTAGACTTTAATTAAGTTTTCTTTTTCAATCAAAATTTTGTACGTGGGAAACATGGCTTTCTGTAATAGGGGAAGATGTTTCAGTCCTCAATGTAAGGCTATATAATTACTGTTCACTCCCTGCAGCATACCATAATGAAACTATTATTCTTTCTTGCAGGAGAGTGCATATCTCTGAGAAAACTTTGAGCTTTCTCAATGGTGAATTTGAAGTTGAGCCTGCTTATGGAGAAAAAAGAGAAGAAACTTTGAGAATGGCTGGAATAAAGACTTTCTTCATAGTAAAAACCATAGTTCCTGTAAGTATGATTTTACTAGGAGAAAATAAAACAATGTAAGAAATCAAAACAATTGCAAATAAAAAAAATTATGAATTGTACTAATTTTAAATGAAATAAAATTAACTATTGAGGGTCAATTTTAACTCTAAAAGTTGTCAAAGTAGGTTATTTATGTAGGAAAAATATTTCAACCATAAAAATAGGATTTTTTTTTTTTTTAGCATTTTCAAATTTCCTGTAGTACTGAATGTGAGATTAAATATTAGTTTTTAATAACAGATGATAATTTAAAACTATAAAAATGTTAAAGATGAACTTACTATGGCTACAAAAGGAGAGTTTGTTGACCGTAGATATTATTCTAAGATGATTTTAGTCGGGGTTTGGTCAAGGTAGATCCAAAAAACACAAATTTAAAAAATGTATTTTTTAATAAAGGATTATCTGCCAACGTTTTGGCTTACATTGTAAGCCATCTTCAGGGCTATCATGAAGATGAGAGAGGACGTCCTGTCCCTAAGTTCACATTTCCATGACTGAGGAAATGTGAATCAAGATATAAAAAATTAGAAATTGGGTTCTCATCAAGGCTTAAAGTGAGAAGAAAGGTTTGGAAGTTTTCTAAGACTTAATTTAAAAATGGAATTCAACAGGGTGTTGGAGAGGAAAAAGCACGATTAAAGCATCATATGTATCATGTAACAGGATTTAAAATCTTCATTTTGTGATTAAGGGTATGTAATCTAACATAAAATCCAAGAGCTATAAAAGCATTTAAAGAGATAAACTGAACTATAGATTGACAACTCATGAAGGTTTTTAATCTTGGAAACACCATTTCTAACTGGTAATTGAAAGCCCACATTAACCTAAAAGCTATTCCCTTTCTGGCACTGCTAGATAATGGTCAGAAAGAAACTTAAATTATTGAAAACCCTGATGATGTAAATTACAGTAAATTGTTTGATCAAAGATCTATTTCTATCTAAAACCCAAAGTATTAATTAGGAACATTTATTGTAACGATTAATGGAATCATCAAGTGTTCCATTGTAATAATTATTCAAAAATTACCTTAATTATCAAAACTCCATCATTAATAATGAGAGTAAACCGAAAATCCAGTTTATACTTTTTTTTTGTTTTGTTTTCTTGTTCTGTACAACCTTAATATTATACCTTAATTTTCAATAAATTAAAATTTCTTTACCTTAAGTAGAGGTTTATCTTAAATGCAAAATTTGTTAAGAAACTTTTTATATTTAAATAGCCATAATTATTACTGGATGAATATCGGTACCTGGCATTATTTTAAACACTAAGTAATCTAATTAAATATTCACATTTTGTAAAAAGTTCAGAAAAATCTTTCAATCTTCAATTATAAAACTTTCCACAGCTGCATCTTGAAGAACACTTTATAATAATTATCAAGCTTTTAACAATAAAGAAAGAGTTTTAGCGGTATTATTGATATTAAGTGTACCTTTGACCATACTTGGGAAGACATTCACTAAAGTTTTAAAGAAAGAGGTGTGAATGGTTATATTCTAGGAAAAACTACTAAGCAACAGAATATTCTTAATAAATGGATAAATTATCACCTGAATTTGAACTGAAAATAGAGCGCATCAGGGCGGGTCTTTAAGTACAGACATTTTTTTGTGCCTGAGTAGAAGGTGTATTACAAGTTATTCCTCACACAATTAGTTTTTTTATTCGCTGATGATCGGTGAAGGAAAAAATATTGATCAAATATCTGATTCAAAATACACTTCAATCTGTTAGCCTCTGCCTAATCATGGATTTGAAATTTCAACTTTAAAACTGAAGGAATCATTACAAAAAATATATATTTTATCCATACCCTACGAATTATTGGAAATAACATCATTATAACTGACAAAGTAAAATATTTAGGATTAAAATTTGATCATACTATTATTATAGTCATACATTATTGTCACATGTATCACATTAAATTACTTAAAACTGAATGCATGAAAGCTTTAAACTTTGTTAAAAACCTTATCAGGCACTAAGAGGGGTGTAGATAGAACCTCAATGCCAATGTTAAACCGAAGCCTTATCAGGTCTAAACTGGATTACAGTTTCATATTGAACAGTTCAGCAAGCAACGCTTGACTAAGTTCACCACACCAGCCTGCTTATAGCTATGGGTGCCTTCAGATCTAGCCCTGTCATTGTTAGCTTGTGTTCCGAATCAGGAGAAATGTCCCTCAGTTCAAGAAGAGAACTATTAGCTTTATTATTTTTATTGAAACTAAGTCCAATTATTGTCATCCTATTCTCGATCTTTTTAATTCTACAGACCCAGGAACACATAATGTAGAAAAAAAGTCATAATCATTTTTTAAAGCAGGCTATTTCCCATAATCTACCTTGGTTCCTTCCAAATATTCATGTGTGCATTGAATTAAATAAATGCATTAAAAAAGAAACCAGCCTCAAAATATTTAAAAATAAAAAATTAATCTATACTTTGAATTAAATAAAATAAATAAAGAAGAAAATTAAACATGAACTTATTATGTCTCCTATGTGTAGTTCCTTCACAGCTGAACTTTTTGCAATCAAGAAAGCTCTTAATATGATAGGAATATTCATGGACACTTCCTTTGGGCTTGACCGTGTAGTTAAGTTTCTTCCTGACGAGTTTCTAACATCATTGTATGGCTTCTTCATAGCTGAAAGTAGAATTAGTCTACTACCTATCCTTTATTCTACTTTCAGCCTTGAAGAAGCCATCATATGATGTGTGAAAGCTTGAAAAGAAGAAACTTTACTGCATAGTCAAGCCCAGAAAAAATATTTATGTATATTTCTGGAGACTGTAGAAGCCTATGTGAACATGTTAGGGATATTTAGGACCTCAAATAGTAAATAAAAAAAATTTTGAAGTGAATACGTAAATTTAATTTATTCAAGAAAGTAACCAGATGAGTAAAACTACTCAGAAAATTGGGTTGATTCCATGCTAAGAATGCTATAAGAAGGTTAAGAAGTTACAAAGGATGCAACAGTAATATGTGTTAAATGAAATTTTGTCAATCTTATCTACCTGGTGTAGATACTTTCTACATACATTTTTAATAATTCTAGAAGTTACTAAACATATGTGAATTTGGAAGAAATTGTTGAATGAAACATACATGTACAAGTTATTTTATATACAATTACAATTGATTCTTCATTTCCTTATTAAAATTTTATAATAATGTTACTGTGCAAATACTTTTATGCCCATAGTAAATAAATTCAAACATTGTAAAGGGGATATTTCAATGCTTAAAAATATAAAATTGTTTCAAGGGCTAACCAATAAATAACTCCTATCCATCCATATGGATCCATGTTTATTAAAAATCATAGAACGCATATACATTTTAGTCGTTTATTATTCTACTTATTTATTTTAATATTTTTATTGTCAGTTTAAAGGTGACGTTAAAGATAACATCAACACAGAAAAAGATCTAGAAGCATTCTTTGAAGACAAAAACGTGAGTATTTTCATATAAATATGAATATTTATGTCATTAATTATCTCATTTAATTAAATATTTTTTACTTATTTTTATCATTTTCTTAATAATACAAGAGTAATTGTGTTATAAAATAATTGTGCATTGTACCTTGCCCCTTTGGGGAAGTGTAAACGGAATATGATTAAATATCGATTAACTAATAATACAAATAACAGTTACTATTTCTTATAAGATACTTCTTTTTTTTTTACTTTTACTGAATCGGCCTTAGGAATAAAAAACTTGAATAAATGTAATAACCATTTCAGTAGAGAGCCTGTCAGAAAGCAAGTTGGCTCCTACAGTTATTCAATAGAAGATCCAAACATATTATCAATTTTATATTTAGGTTCCTTGTAATCTGACAGCATGCTTTATTGCATATGAGCTTGAATAATTAATCCTTAAGATAATTACACATTAGACTAGCTTGCAGCCTGAGCAGTCAATAAATACTCTCAGAAACCTTTCCATGGGCAGTTCTGAGAATGATTTCATGCAGTCATGTCTTCAACTCAGATCAGATAAAAAAATTATTTTCAAATGAAAGAAAAAATTATTCATAAACAAAATAAATTGGACTAATAAATAATTTATGTGAAAAGTATTAGTGTAATTAACAAGTCATGGAAATGATATTTCATCTTTTATTAAATAAACTGCGGAAAGAGATAGCTTTCTTCTTCACTTGAGTCTCAGCATTCGTACAATGAAGACCTAGACAATTTTATTTTAGTGAATTTTCAGTTTATAAAGTAAGAGTCATTTTAAAATAAATTTTATTTAAAAGTGATAATATTATTAAGTTCATAATTAATTTGGATAATTAACTTTATAAAAGAAGGTAGTTTCTTCATTTTGTTGAGAACTTGAGAAGTACTATTCAACCAAAAGATAATATGAATAATTCATTCATTTATATTTATAAATATTCATTTTTCAAATTTTTTTCTTTATATTTCATAAATATTCTTTGCATTTAAAATTTCTGTACATCTTCAATTATAAAACTTTCCACCACTGCATCTTGAAGAACCCTTTATGATAATTACATTACATTTACATTTATTACATTTATAAAATGAAATTTTGTAATTTATAACATTTTTTTTATTTTAAGTAAATTTAAAAATGTATGGCAATATGTAAACTTCATAAGAAATAAAATAACGAGTGGAGACACTAGCCTCATTATTCTTAATGATACTTAGTTTCATGAATTGAGCTTCAATTAGTGGCGGTGCGAATTACATGACCCCTTCAACTCACTATTTTCAGTTTATATCTCTCGCACGGTAAACTATTTTCATTTGATAACCTCAAAGAAATATATTCTCAACTATTAGAGCTGGTGTTTTATTGGGAGATTTTAACACTCACAATAAAACCTGGGGTTCAGGTCAAACTTTCAAGAGGGAAAAAGTTAAAAATTGTGCCGAATGAGGAGAAATGTCCCTTAGTTCAAGAAGAGAACTATTAGCTTTATCATTTTTATTGAAACTATGTCCAAATATTGTCATCCCATTCTCGATCTATTTAATTCTACAGACCCAGGAACAAATATAGAACATATGAATAAAGTACCCTCATATAGCCATATATTGATTTATTTAAAAATTATAAATAAAGTCTTAATCATAATTTACAGCAGGCTATTTTCCATAATCTTGAATATGATCAAATATCGAATAACTAATAATATAAAGAATAGTTACTATTTCTTACAACATACTTTTTTTTTCTTTTTTTTTTTTTTTTTTCTTTTACTGAAACAACCTTAGGAATACAAATGATTCCTACACTGGAATTTTCTGCTGGCAGCAATAGATTTATTTTATTGTTCTACAGCCAAAGCGATGTTTCCAATACCTGTTTTGGGTGTGCAAGGTGATTCATACCCAAACTAGGACGCAAAGTGAATAACAGAGTATTGAAAAACTCACTTGTTTACTTAGGTTATTCAGAGATTTCAGTTCATAGAGTAAACCTGTGTTTGNTGAAACAACCTTAGGAATACAAATAATTCCTACACTGGAATTTTCTGCTGGCAACAATAGATTTATTTGATTGTTCTACAGCCAAAGCGATGTTTCCAATACCTGTTTTGGGTGTGCAAGGTGATTCATACCCAAACTAGGACGCAAAGTGAATAACAGAGTATTGAAAAACTCACTTGTTTACTTAGGTTATTCAGAGATTTCAGTTCATAGAGTAAACCTGTGTTTGATGTTTCAAAAAATCATCTTGAAATATCGTTATTTTAGTTATTTTAGAAGATACACAGAAAGTATGGGAGGAACTACTCCCAGCTAAATCAGATGCAAAATGTAAAATGCAATACAATAAGTTTTGTCGCTGGTTGAAAGAAGACAGGTTGGTGTTGCTTGTGATGATGTCGTGCTTGTTTATGTGTTAGAAATAACAAAAATTATAACACCATCTACTTTATGTCCAATGTTTTCAATCAAAAGTTGATGTTATGTTAAAGCTGTTTAAAGTTTTTCTGTTAATGTTGATGTAAATATATTAACTTTGGCTATACAGCAAAAAACTAAAATATTATCAACCGATGACATAACCAGATTTATTATTAATGCCCAAATGAAAAGTGGTTGGTAACAAAAGGGAATTTGTCTTTCGAAATTTTGGGTATATAGGACAGACGAGCTAATCAAAATGCAAGATGGTGGATGTCCATGACAGAATACAAAAACAGGAAGTTTTTAGTTGTGCTTGTTAAAGAAAAAATCATAAATCTAGAAATTTGTAAAAATCTCCTGATTATCTTGACTGAGTAGTAATGTAATTTTATTGCTCTGGAAAAAAAAAAATTGTTTTCTAGTATTTTCTTTAGCTTAAATGAGGCCTTAGTGGGCAGACTTTTTTAAAAATAATTTTCCTATGCTGATTATATGGTCATACTAGTATTTATTCTACATTCTTTGTAATTTTAATGGAACTAACATATATGAGAAATCTGCTTAATTTATGAAGATATTTAAAAATTTTACAAGAAGGTTTGAACAATTCCCTCTCTTTTCTTCTAGATCAGCTAAGAACCAATCCCACATCCTCGTTGTCCTTTTAGAATTTTCAAATAATAATTAAATTTTTCTTTCTCACATTTATTTCCATTTTTAATGAACCTATGAAAATCTAATTTTCTGAAGTAGCCCTCGACTTATATATATTTTTTTTTAAATAATTTTGTACTGTGAAACTCTTAAATTTGGTATATAAATTTTGACTGATCAATTACTGAACAAAAATAAATATCCCCCTCCTAATTTATATGTAAATTCATATGCATACTATCATTATTAAAGCATTACATAAATTATAAACCTTAACTGAGAACATTTGAAAAAATAAGCTGTAGTTTCAGTTAACACCTTCTTTCTAAGCCATTCAGAGATACTCCTTTCTGATTTAATATTATCCAAAAGCTATGCAGCTAAAGCCATAAAATATTTCTACTTTCAGCAAAACTGTTTAAAACATAGAGCACATAAAAAATAGTGGTGAAACCTAATAACTTCATGACAAAAATAGCATAAGTAGGTTCCACTTCTCTTAAAAGTATTTTTTTTTTCTAATTAATAAATCTTTATATATTACATTCTGTTATTAACACCTTTAAAAGTATTGGAAAAAAAAAAAACAACTGTAAATTCATTATTTCCGTGTTTCATTCATAAGACTCAATGATTTCAAATTAATTTTGTTTAAAGATTATGAGAAATTAAGTACAAAGATTTCAAATTAATTTTAACATAAATTAAGGGGCCCCATATGCAAGAAAAAGAAAGAAAAAAACAAACAAATAAAAACTCATTTTTAACCTATTACAGATAGGAATATTATATTAATTAGAGTAACATAAAAAATTTCAGTTATAATGTTAATTAATAATTATGCGTAATTTATATACTTTACAATACAATGAACAATCTTGGTTTCTAGGGAGTAATAACACCAGATGAGAACTCAGGAGGCCGTGGTAGGAAAGACTCAGAAGATTTTAGACAAAGATTAAGGAAAGATTTGATGAACAGAGATGGACATAGGTAAGTAATGAATCAAGAAATTTTACTTATAGTCAAATTAATAATAGCCTAAAAATACTGGTCATAAGGAGAGCACATTTTACAAATTTCACTCAACTCAATTCAAAACAAAATGTATTAAGTATGTAATGTAATTATAATAATTGGAAATCTTAAATATAGTGAATATACAGATAAATTTTATGGTACATAATTTACTAAAAAATATACTCTCATTTAACCAAAAGTTTTTTACCAATCTTTTTAATTTTTTTTTTCGCACTGGGTTATTTTTTAAATATTTCAATTTTTAAAAAGAATTAGCTAAAATTATAAATTTTTAAGTAGTGAGCCAAGAATTTATTACTTATCCACTTAAATTAGTATGATATATTATAATGTATCTACTTTAGTAACCAACTTACAGATCAAAGAGTACTTTTAATAACTTACTTAGAGATCAAGAAGTTAAAAGTAGATCCCAAATGTGTACCATTTATTGAGGTATGCATGACCAATTTGAAGTAAAGGTGTGTAAAAAAAATTTTTTTTTCTGTTTTAGGGATTTGGTAAAGCATACAACCCTCATCACTAGATCATTTAAGGACAAGCAGAGGGAATTTAATTACAAAAATAATACTGAAAATTTCAGCAGTGTTTCTCTAATCGGCTGTCCTCTAGTGATTGTACTCACATCAATTGCTCAAGCTTTTGTTCTGCCAAAGTAAGTGACACATAATCTACGTTCTAACATCTAAATCTACGTTTCCCAGAGAGAGAGGGCCAATAAAACTTCAAAACTGAATGCATTAAAATAAATAAATCAATCATGGACTTAAGAATCATGGAATTTCTTACTGGTAAATTGAATAAGAAAAAGTCAACAACATAATTATAATAAATTTATTTATTTTCCTGCTACAAGTTTAAGTAACTTGTTCACTTTTTTTATAGATTGTGAAAAAGTTTTGTTCCTCTCCTAATTTACCTATTTACTTAGATTTTTTTAATTTNAAAAAAAACAAAAAACTGCTATACTCTATTTTTATACTTTGTATTTTCTGTTATAATTTTAAAAATAAGTTTCATTCAAATAATGATTGAAGATATTTTATTAAAATGGTTTACAAATTTTAAGTTAAAAAAAAAGTTTCTGCTGTTGTGAGTTCAAATCTACATCTTCAGATCACTAGCCAGGCATATTGTGCTCTAAGTTATCTCTCATTATTACATGATAGAAACTTCTTGCTAAAAGCCTAACCAGCCATTCATTTCAATTTTTTTTTCTTCAAGAAATGGACAGGCAGGTATTAAAAATCATTCAAGATAGATTTAATTAAGTTTTAACTAGTTTGGGAAATAATCTAGAATTCCAGAATTTATCTTATTGGCATAACAAAACAACTTTTCAAAATAATACTCCATTAATTGATTATACTAGTGAAAAAAGTTTCTTGTTTTTAATCCTACCTTGCATATGATTTCAATTTTTTTTTTCATGATTATACAATTAGTCCAAAGCATTCTTGATCTCACTTTCAATTAAAAGTAAGACGAATTAAGTATAGGTAATAATAAAAAAATCAGCTTATATAATTTCTGCTAAATTATGAATGATTTTTAGCCACAATATCTGCTTCCTTTCAATTCCTCTGCTTCTCTAGAACCAGAGAGAATTATTACTCTTTATCATAAGCTCAAGGATTTATCATTGGTTTAACTCATAGAATATGCCTAAGAACAATATCTGTCTTATCTTACCTGTGAAGACCAGGGCTCCCATGGTTTGTCTTCATCTGTAAGCTGAAAAATCATAGTTAATCTTTCACTAACTCAAGCATACTTCATTTATATATTCATATTGCCTCTATTGATGAATAGACAATAAGACTTTTCCTAAGATAGAGAAAAACAGTTGTTCTATATTAAACATAGGCAGGTTTATCTGTTTTAAGAGCATAAAGTACCCCAATAAAAAATGCTATCAATCAAATGCCTGAATATCAGGTAATTAGAGTTCCTGTATGATTGCAAATATATATGGTTCATAACTATCTGTTACCATAGGTTTTTCATTTATTATAAAATCTGTAATGAAAAAATGTTCAATAAAATATTTGAGTGGATGAATAAATTCCATTTTGTAAAGAATGTGATAAATTTATGAGATTAATAAACATCAAAGTAAAATAATATTGAGAAAAATATCATTTTAAACTATAAATAATTATTTTTAAGTGGCAAGATAAAAATTTTGAAAAAAGTTTTTTTTTTTCTTTTTGGCATCAGCAATGTACAAAAGTATGCAAGTTAGATCTTTTATCTTCATAATCCAATTATGCAAAACCTAATAAATATTTAAATATTGGAAAAAACCTAGATTGAAATGTACAAATTTTAGTGAATATAACTTGGCATGTTTAGTGCCAAGGATTATAATAAATATTGAGAAAACCTTCCTTACTTACCCTAACAATGTTTGTTCACTAATCCAAAATTACTTCTAATTGTTTTTTAAATGTCATTTATTAATATTATTCCATACTTTCAGTGATAGTACCAGTATCATGTCAGTAGGCATCAGCTCGTGGTTTCTGATAATCATTACTCTCTTCACAATAGCAGAGGCATTTCCAAACGTAAGATATTTCATTTTTTTATTTTGAATTTATTTTTTAATTATAAACCTGCAGCCAGATAAAACAGAAGGAGTGGGATAATACAATAATATAATGTTATGATATATATTAACCATCTGGCCAGTTTTTACTTAACAGTTTAGAATTGACAGATAGCAGTGAAAATTGGCAGTTACATGTGTCAAAAGTAAATAGATATTTGAATTTGTTTACATTTTTATTTAAATAAATATGAAATAGTTTGACTAATTATTCCACTCCACAAAGTAACTGCTTTACTGTGTTCTCTAACCTGGGGCCATCTTAACAATATAGTCATCAATATAGAATAATTCACCAATATAGTAAAAATATTGGATCTTATGTTTTAAGGACTACTACACTACAAATAAACTTGCAAAAATAATGGCATAAAAGTTATTAATTCAAATTATTTGAATGTATACGACAATGCTTTAGAAGCATTCTAGTAAAAAAAACAAGGTCAACTATGTATTTTAAAATTTTTTTTACTCTATATTTTTTATTTAATTGGAATGAACTCAGAATAAATTATTATTATTATTATTNCAGCAAAACTGTTTAAAACATAGAGCACATAAAAAATAGTGGTGAAACCTAATAACTTCATGACAAAAATAGCATAAGTAGGTTCCACTTCTCTTAAAAGTATTTTTTTTTTTTTTTTTTAGGTATTTCCAGCACAGTTATTATACATAAGCAAGGTGATGAATTTCTCAGTGGTAGTAAGAAGACTTCTGGCTGTGGTTTTCATAGTTGTAATCAATTTTGCTAATTTTGTTGATATGGTAAGTTTTTCAGAGACAAAGGAATTATTATAAATATTAAAACATCTACTAATAATCTCTACAGTCAAAAACTCTCCATTTGAAGTCAAAATAATAAATTTGGAGTAAAAACTATTTTATGGTTGTTACAGACATCATGCATGAATATTGGAAGTAGCAGTTCAAATTGTTCACTTTCTGATGATCCTGGAGAAGCCTGCTTATATCCTTCATATTTCTCTCACATGGCAGTCTTAATTTTGGTAAGCCAAAATACATGTTTATTTGTCAATAAAATCTCCTTACTGTCGAATTAGCTTTGATAATTTTTTATGTTAATGTTAAAATAAAGCCAAATAAAGGACTCAAGGCTTTGATGCAAAGCTGTGAGTAAAAAAAGCGACAGAAAAAACTTGGCAAATTGGTAGCATCTTTGCACTTTTTTTTTTCTTTTTTTTTTAAGTATTTTATCATTTTCAGACAATAACAAAAACAACTGCAATTTTGTCTAACATGAATAGTATAACATTCCCATTTTACCTAATAGGTCTTGGGTTTCAAAAAACTATAAGATATTTTAATATAGTTCACAGGCCATATTAATCCCTCTTCTACCAATGTCTTACTGATTTCTCCGCGATTTTCCAGCACTTATTACAAAACAGCCTCTGATTATTTGCTTATTTTATCCCTCCAGTCCAGATACTAAACATTATAACCCCCATTGTTCTTTCTTTATTTTAATTTTTCAATAGTTTTTTTTTTATATGCACTCTTTTCTGCAAATTGAAAAATTATTGTTTTTCCATTTGCTATTTTTCTGGTGAGAGTGGGACATGATTAGGCTAGTCTGTCAGCCAACTAAATGAGCATACACACACCAATGGATGCTACGCACTCATGGGTGCATACACACACACACACATAAATATATAAAGGGTTGTATATAAAAAATTAATGTTTTATTAAATTAAATATTTCAAAGGACTGAAATGTTTTAATCCTATTAAATACATAATAATCACTTTGAAGCATTTTCTAAGCTTGTTAAATCCCATTCGAATTCTGCAGAAAAAGCCTCAATTTAGTTATTTGTTTCAAAGTAGAAATGTGTCAGTGTCCTCTCTCTTATTTTTGAGACATTACTGGAAAAAAAATTTTACAACCACTCAAGCAACTGGTGAAATTATTAAATATGTAGGGAAAGCTGTCCTTGAGTTACACACTATGAGGCATTGGTAGGAAATATTTTGTAGTTGAGATACCAGATTGCTAAAGAAGAAGCGCTCCAGGCAAACTTTAATGGATATTGATGAGGTACTGCTGTCAAATCTGTCCACAAGTACTCACAGATCGTTGCCATTGAGTGTGGTGTGTCAAAAGGTACTGTTAGTCACCATCTACTCTCTATAGGGATGGTGAAAAAAGGGCAGTAGACTGTTCCCTCACGAACTTACTTCTCAGATCATTAAAAAATGTATCATAAACTAAATTATTTATTTTCTAATTAATTATTTTCTTTCTTCAAGATACTGGTAAAACTTTTCAGTTTTATTTCTAATGAAGGACATAGAGTAATGAAAAACCGTCATTGACAGATGAACAAACATTGCATAACTTGAGGCAATGGATTTAAGTTCAATGAAGAGAGCAACTTTATAAATTTATAAATAAATAAATAAAAACACAAGAATAAAAAGGCTATAACATACACAACAGAATTATCTGAGAAAGATGAAAATACAGGTGACCTTTATTGCTGTTCACGTATGATGAACCATGATCCATATTTTAAATAATACATAAAAGCCTTATGAAGGGATAATTCAGAGATAGGAATTTGGTTAGCCATGACTAACACTTTAATAACTCACATACACAGATCATATATGAGGTTACGTTGCCATACATCATACATGAGGTTACGTTGCCTCCTAGATGTTTTATAACATAAAAAGTTTTATATTAAAATAATGTATAATATACATAACATATTATGTACTTCAACAATTGCCACAATCCCTTCGTTGAGAATGACCATGTTTCTCAGATTTCTATTTTACTTAGAAGCAATGATTTTGGTGAACCAAGGTAAGAGACACCATCTAATATTGTAATCTGCCTGAACATCTCCTAAGAAGAAATTTTTTATATTATTAATTTAGTTTTGACATACTTTGATTTAATTTAGCATAGTCGACTATACTTTGAGTATTAATTGTATTAATTATTTGTATTGTATTGTATTGNTATATATATAGTTTTTTAAGTCAAAGAAAAACTCCAACTATAATATTTAAGAATAAACTGATTCTCAAAATGAAATTCAACAGAAAGTTAAAAAATTTCCATTAGTAGGTGGTAATGAATGATTAGGTGTGATTAAGAATAAAGAGTCATTTGGAGAACTCAAAGATTCATTCTTCAATTATTCATTCCTTAAAATTGCACAAGTTTAAAAAAAATTAAATTTCTATAATTTTTGTATAATGCATGATTATTTGAATTATTATTATTTATTTTTTAATTTCTTCACTTGACAATTCTACCAGATAGCTGCAGCTCTTCCTGTTCAACTATCACACATTGTGAAGGCCAGCCTACTCCTGCAAATATTGGGAACACATGCAATCGGTAATTTATACCTGATTCCCAAAGCACTGGATTGTGAGGATATAGCTACACAAGCTGACCCTTTCAGGTTTACTTTTTTTCAATCTTTAACAGAATCTTCAAATAATTTTAAATAACAGTAATAATCATTTTATTATTTTCAGAATAACCCCTGGAAAAATCACTGTGACTGTTATGATAGCATTCATTGCTACTGCACTTGTGGCTTTAATGAGACATGTAAGTTTTAGCCCTTCTTGAAAAATTGAGATAAGACCTAATAGTAAGTAGTGGAGCATTAAAAACATCAATAAATCTTCTTCACCTATAGAATACCTGTTAAATTAAGAACTTCATGGAACAGGTCGTATATTGCCTTGTATAATAGGACTTTAGTTGACCTCATGAGCCTATTCTCTTTTAATTAGTAATGTAGACTACAAAAATATCTCCACATGCCATCAGCCTACTCTGAATTTAAACTGAGACATCATTGTCAAAGTTCTTTCAGTAATCCTAATATTTAAACAGGCTGTTCTTTTCAAACATATTATATGACATTTTTAACTAGCTTATATGTCCAAATACTACATGTTATATGATCAAATACTTGAAGCTGAACAAGTTCAACATAAATCTTACCTTTTTTCTCAGAATATCTATTGTATCAATATCATATGTATAGTTTATGTCTAAATAATAGTTGGATTAGAATTCCTCCTGAATATCAATATTTTCCTAATATAACATGTGAAGTAATATATACACATATACCTCACTGCCTTCACTTAAGTTTTAACAATCATTTATTAGCAATTTTCGAAGTCTTCAGAAAGCACTAAATTATAACCTAAAGAAAACCATTAATTAAATAGCTAATTAATTTCCTGATTCAAGAAGAAAAACAAATTATGCTGAATTAGATTTAAACTTAGAATAGGAATCTTTAAAATCACACAACTTCATAGTCTGTGAGCCAATAACTTTATATAAACTAAGGATGAATGTATTTTTCTCTCTAAATAAGTCTTTGACTCTCCTACTAGGACAAAAACTTTATTGGTAATATTAATTAATAGTTCATGAAGAAGACACATGCTGACTACAATTTTATTTCATAAAAATGTCTCAGATTAACATAATGGGTACTATAATCTTGTGAGTTTTTTGGTTAAGTTAAAAACCACTTTCTGCTATTTAAATCTTAATACACTGTGGCATAGGACCTCATAGTTGATTATTGATCAGCTTCCTTTTTTAATTATTATTTTATAGCTTTTTTCCATTCCACAAACTAAGTCGATCAGAAATTAGTAGAGGGTCCATCAAATCAAAACCTGAACCTGCTTCACTATTATATAGCTCAGCTCTATAATTATTTATGATAATTCTGTTGGATATTATGCCCTCTACTTTATATTTTTATCTTAAGGACTTTAATTATTTGACTACCTTAACTTAAGGTCTGCCAACCATATCAACCTTTTCAGAGAACTGGGCCTTAGTATTACAAATATATCTCCCAAAATTCTTAGACTTTCCTTTAAATTTTATTTTTTAAATAAGTCTTATCAAACTTAAGATTTAAAATGCAGAAGAATGCTGCTATTTTGCATAGTTAATAGCACAGTTAAATAATAATATAATAATAATTTGATGAATTATAATATTTTATACCAATTTGTTTCAATATCGGAATAGAAAATAGTTAGTAGTAGTTTTACTGACTTTTACTTAATAAAAACCTTTATGCGATAACAAGTTTTAACACAGATAAAATATTGCAAAGGAAGTTGCATTATTTTTTAATGGTGCTTCTTTACAGCTGGAATGTGCCTCTCGAGTACTTTTTCTTTGGAAAACTGAAGCAGAAGAGCAACGGGAACGGGCATCAGATATGCGCCGTCGTAATGAAGCCTTGGTATACAACATTCTACCACCTCATGTAGCAGCACATTTTCTAGGAAACCGAAAAAGGCAACATGAAGAGCTATATTCACAAAGCTATGCCGAGGTCGGAGTTCTTTTTGCATCCATGCCCAATTTCTCAGGTATACACTATCTTCAGCTTAACTAAAAATAACACTTGAATGTATTGAAATACTAAGTTCTGCATATCAGCTGTAGTAATGAAAAATACTCCTTTGTAAAGTACAATTAATCAAATATTTCAAGGCAATAGTTTTATAACATACATATTAAATTAACTTTAGAATCAAATAATTTTTCAAGTGCAATGAAACTGAACTAAATATATCTTTTTAAATAATAAATTATTTGTTGTATGTAATCTCACGCTAAATTAACGACGAGAAAGGCAAAGGTAGCCAGAAAGAAAATAACTAAAAATATAGTAGTAAAGTATAGGTCTAGCACGCCTACCTGGAAAGTAGGAGACCCAGGTTCGATTCTCGGCTGAGGTATTATGATTTTTTTTCTGACTCCCTTTGCATTTTTTGAACTAAATATGTTTTCCATGACTAAGCTAGTGCAAGATATTTTGTGTAAGGGTGTTTGGCCAATGTTATCACGAGGAAATAAAATATTAACTGAATTGAATTAAATTCATAACTTAAAATAATCCAAATTACATCAAAGCTGAAATTTAAAAAAATTTAAATATAATAACACATAAAAATTGAAATAATTTTTATAAAACATAATAAATAATAATTCATAAAATTATTTTAGACTTTTAAAAAAATCTAATCAGACCCCCTCCACTAAGTCTGAGACCATTGCTCCCAATTCCTGGCCTTAGTTCACGAAAAACTTGAAGAAATCTTTGTTCATAATTTCATGATTTTATCTATTGAACACTTAAATGAGGTATTGAATTTCAAATAAATAAATGTATTTGAAACTTTTTGACCACAATTATCCCCTGTTGAATGAAAAGATCATTAGCCAATCATTGCTAATTTTTTTTATTATTATACATCACGCATCAACTGCTGAATGGTTATTAGCGCTGTATTGCTAATTGGTTCACATCAATTATTTTACATTTAATAATAATAAATAATA
>KZ808295.1:127877-166125 GCA_000696205.2 Oncopeltus fasciatus
TTTACTAAACATATCCACTTTCAAAGATTTCACTCATAACTTATTATTACAATTTTATGATATTGTTACGCACTGTTATCCTAACATCAACAACATTTTGAAGCAAGATAAAACTCAGTATCTGTGATAAAAATGCTAACAAAGCTGAATATAAGGATAAAAATTCAAATTTATTTTTATTATCCTTTATTAGAAAAGTACAATTAAATAAATTTAGCGAATGATTATAGCTAAATGTAAAGTATGCTTCAAAACTATTTTTAAAAATTAATTTATTAAAGCATATGCCGAACTTTTTTCCCCCTTTGGCATGAAACAAATATTCATTTAATAAATAAAGGGGCCTTACCATGTGTTAGCAAAACAAGTTGCTGAAACAAAATTAATTAACATGTTTTGATATACTTAATTAAACTTCTTTCACTCCATCATGCAAGTTAAAATGGGTTCATATTTAGGATTTAATAAGTACAATTCTTTAGAAATGGTCAGGATTGATGTTGACATTGAAGTTTTAAACATTTGTAATGTTGTTTGCGTAACTCAAGCTGATAAAGATAATGTCTAACTTTTGGTAGTGGTAAATTTTGGGCACAACTAAGTGCCACCCTATCAACATGAAGAATCTGTTTGCTAATTATAGAAAGGTAGATGTCTTTCTTGCCTACTTTCTCTGTAGGATATCCAGTGAACTTATTCTGTCCAATTCTTTTCTAGACTTGTTTCTTGATTCAAAATATAAATTAGATATCATTGTAGCACTGTAGCAAATTTTTTTAGGATGAAGAATGTCTGGGCCAGCTCAACAGACTCTATCTATTATCTAGTGTAATTTTTAGTAGAGCAATTTCTTCAATTACCTTCTCTACATCATGATCCAAGTGTTGATTTTGAGTATGGTATTGTTTTGTAAAGGTCCTTTTCAAGATTAATGCAAACTAAGGGAGATTTTTGTGATTGATAGTGACCAATAATAAGGCATGAACATTTTAGAAAGGCCTATGAGATGACCTCTGGCAGAGCTGTATTGCTCTCTATCTTTCACAAGAAATGGGATGTTTTCTTAACTCTCATTTACATTTTTTTAATTCCCATTTCTTCAGGGAAGTAAACAGTGTATACTCATGGATTTGGCTGTAAGTATCAAAATTCTTCTTCTTTAAAGTGTCACAAGATACAAGGCCGATTAATCACCAGGCCAATTACTCTAGAAAGACCAGACACTTGTGTTAGCATACAATATGACAATTGACTTATGAGAAACTTGTAAAATATCCATTGTGAGAGTCCCCTATACAGACAAGTGTAAAATTAACTGATAGACAATATTTAAGAGTTACTGGTCACAGAAAGGCTGATTAGAAATGTATGTTCAGTAGGATCTTAAGCTAATTAGCTTAAGGTGGGAAGTTCATAGGTACATTCCAAAAATTAGCACTGAAACAAATATAAGCCTATTAA
Organism: Oncopeltus fasciatus; assembly: GCA_000696205.2. NCBI lineage: Eukaryota > Metazoa > Arthropoda > Insecta > Hemiptera > Lygaeidae > Oncopeltus > Oncopeltus fasciatus. The sequence goes on from KZ808295.1 coordinate 129,339, forward strand.
ACTATTTCTACTATATCCAGTTAAAGCCAACAAGCTATTTCACTTATTCATCAATGGTATACATAAAATAACATGTCTAAAACTTCTAACCACTTTTCTTCTCTTAACCTCAACAGCAACACAACCATTAAATTTGTAATAATTTCTCTGACAATTCATTTTTCTAGATCAATAAAATCAAATGTTTTATTTGAGGAAAAATTGACTTATATTGTTGTTAGTTGTATTTTGTATTACACAGGCTATCTTTTGCCACTATCTGTTTGCTTATGTCTAGTATGAGAAATAAAGAACAGAATATACACAGAATACAAAAGAAAGAATGTGTGCGTGCATTCATTTGTGCTAATTGCGTGCATTCATTTGTGCTAATATACATACACATGTGCATGTATGCATGCACAAATGAATGCACGCACACATTCTTTCTTTTGTATTCTGTGTATATTCTGTTCTTTATTTCTCATACTAGACATAAGCAAACAGATAGTGGCAAAAGATAGCCTGTGTAATNTTAATAATTACATGCCAAATGAGGTTCATTTAAATACTTAGAACCTTATTTGGCATATAATTATTAATTAACTATTTTGGGACTAAAACAAATCCATAGTAAACTTATGTACAAGTTCTTTATTAAAAAAATAGTTCAAAGGAAAAAAGCTAAAACATAAAATATTTTGCAGATTTCTATTCAGAGGAAACTGTAAACAATCAAGGCCTTGAATGCTTAAGATTCTTGAATGAGGTCATTTCTGATTTTGATGCGGTAAGCTATCTGTTATATCTATTATTTATTGTAAATTATGTATATTTATATTTCAAATAAAATTATAATTCATTTATAAATTTTGTATTTTATACCATTATATAATAATACATATTATTAGTTTTGAGATGTTTATAATATTTTAATAATCAAATCCACCCTTGGCTTCTGATCATACACAACCATATATAGCTACAGATAGGTATAAAACCATAAATACTTGTAGTAATTAGAAAAATTGCAAAAGATTGAATTTGGTAAATGCAGCATTCCAGACAAAATGTTTTTGAGACGTCCCGAGAATAAATATCTTTCAGTAAAAGTGGTTATTTGTGATGTGGAGAGTTGTAGTATCTTACAACACAATTATTTTTAACAATATTGAGGAAATTAATAATATTTCGCAATTATTATTTTTTTTTAAACCACAGTGGTATTTAAACCTGTGTTTTCTGATCTCTAACTGGACAGGAAGGCAAACTAATTATTATGACTTTAATGAAGACCCGTATTGGTGGTACCACACCTGGGACCTTTAATGATAATTGAGAATATTTATAGTAATATTTCACAATAATTTAAAGAAAAATAAGCTTAAGCCTTAGGTGTCTGTAATCCATCCACTTTTCATCAGATGTGGTGAATTATTTCACAAACTAGGACACCTCTGAGGATGTGTCAGAAAGGTCTGGGGTTGGAGCACACAGTGCAGAGGTTTCCACTTCTGGCTTAGGATATGAAAGTGAAGGTTGAGATACCACTGTGGTTTCAACTTACTTTCTTTAAATCAGTTATTTTTGTTTGGGAGGGCCATTTAGAGGACATTAACAACAATAATAAACTAGCAAATAGTAAAAATAACCTGTTCTTTCCAACCTTATTTGCTAGTTGACCTGTGTTGATAATGTTAAACCTAGAAACTATAAAGTGATGGTATATTGAATATTTTACAATCTTACAAAGACTCTTCATTCATCATTCTCTTCTAGCTTGTCTACTGTGTTAGGCACATAACAATGATAAAGTCAGAAAATTTAGATATATTAAAAAAATACCATCATCACTTAAATAATTCTAACATATGGCAAGATGTTGCCTCTCACCTGATTGCATGATAGCCCAGAAGGTGGTTTACAATGTAAGCCGAAATGTCAACAGGTAATAGAAAATACACATTTTTTAAAAATTGTATTCACTTTATCAACCTTGACCGAACCCCAACAAAAATTATCTACTACTAAATACCATTAAATTTGTTTTTAACTACTAACCTTATTTCAGTAGGGGCAGCTTGACAGGTATTTGTCAATCTCGAGATACGTTAAAAAGGACTGTAATATTTTTTCAGAAATAATTGTTAAAAATTATTTTAAAATCTGGCATTCTGCAATCCTGTCTATTTAAAAGCTATAAATTTTAATAAATTATTAAAATTTGAATTATAGAACTCAGCCTAAAAGAAGATTTCGAAACTAAAATTGAAGGACCGTTATTTATTTATTGAAAGGGGAGGATTAGATGGATACACTGTATAAAGAGTATAAGGCTGCACTGAATAATTTCTTTTTTGGTCCGGTTACTAGTTGAATATCACGAGTATGATCATATGAGTATGTCAAGTTTGATGCCTATATCTTTACCTTTGTAATAACTTGACTAAAATCATTCATAAGTCCTTTTTTCCTTTCTTATTTATAATCTCCAGGGGGTTAAACTTTATTTTAGACAGAGAAATTGGTAGCTTTAATGACAATTATAGAGCTAAAAGTGCCATAATAAACTATATGTACTATATAAACTATAAAGTGCCTGATGTGTATGACATCACTGAAGAGAACTCATGATAACCATATTACATATACAATATTTTATCTGTCACTTCTACAAAATGTGTGGTAATGTGGATTATGATAACTTATTAATTATTTAATTTAAATAAGTTTAACCTTTAACTTCTGACTTTAGTGTTGATTAATTATATTTACAAATTAGATAAAAATTTAAAAAATGTGTTATTTAAAATTTCCGAAAGATGTAAATTTTTCTCTTATAACTTTTGTTTTGATAAATGAAGAAGCCTTAATCACTTACTTCATGATGTTATTGTTGTTCTGATGAATGCACAGTACTGTTACAAAAATAATTTAAAACTCTAAATGAAGGAGTCGAGTTGTTCAAAGCCTCAGACATTTTATAAGTACAACCAACATCCAGAACTGCTGATGTAAATAAAATTTCTGATTAGAAAAGAGGTAGTAAAATTTTCTATTAAATTCCTCTCAAACTTGAATAAAAAATTCCAATAAATATGAAATAAAAAAATGTGCTGTATGTGGGAAAGAGTGCCATTTTTATAAGAAATTAAAATATTATTACTATTATTTATTATTAAAAACTGCCGAAGTAAAAAATCAAATTCCAAAGAGAAAGATGTTCATTATATGCTGCATTATTTAACTTACAAATGATATTTAAATATTTAACAACTTAACATTTACCATATCATAAGTTATCTTTTAGAAACTGCATATTGTTATACATTTCAATCAGATAAATCATTTTACACATTTTTTTATAGCCTAACAAAGTTATTAATAATCATGTTTTACAGCTTTTAGAGCTTCCAAAATTTCAAGACATAATTAAAATTAAAACCATAGGATCAACATATATGGCTGCCAGTGGACTCAATCCTTCAAGGATGGTTAAAGTAAGAAATAAAAATAGAATATGATAAAAACATGTACAAAAGAGTCCATATTTTCAGACTTTGTTTTCATTTCAGGCTGAAGACCCTACTGAAGTACGGTGGGCTCATTTGTCTCTATTAGTTGAATTTGCATTAGAGCTGAAAAAAGCTCTGCAGAGTATAAATGAACAAAGCTTCAATCATTTTGTACTAAAAATGGGTAAGTCTTTAGCTCAATTTATAAGAAAATTTTGTGTGAATTAGTAATATTTTTCTAACTTTAACATTTTGAAAATTGTTATTATGTTATTTATTTTAGTTGTAGTGTAGGGATTATTTTTAATTTAATCTGATAAATGTTTACATCAGCGATGTAATTTTATAACTTAGTTTTGATGCCTCATTTTATGATTGTCACACTTACAAAATTACTTTTCTAGCCATTGGTAGCAAATCCAATTATTGTTATGAGTGTAAAAATTAATATTATACTTTCCACAACTGGAAGTGGTATGGCTGAGCATGGTTGGTATCTGTTGATTTTTTGATCAGTGATTTTTTGTTTTTGACTTGTGAGATTTCTGAAGTTAGTGAATTCAAGATCTTGCCTTAAGATAGGGGCTATCCATGGATGGGGCATCCAACTGAACAGAAGTAATTTTAAAACTTAAGAATTTAAATTATAAATCATTTTAAATCATAATATAATTTGATAGCAGTTGAAAAGGATAAATTTCCTAAAGATGAAGAATCAAGAAGTTATCAGCCAAAGCACAAGCAGTTCTATTAACTGGTTTTAGTAAGTCATGTATAGAATAATTAAAATGTTAAAATTAAAAAACAGCCTTTCTGGCATTAATGGCCATCAGGCTGCCACGCCTTTAAAAAAAAATTAAAGGGATATAGAGTGTGCATGATTTGTTCAAAGTTTATTATTGATATGATTTAAAAGATTATCTGATGATTATGAAAAAGAAAGAATAATAAATAGGCTTTTCACTGAGAAATCTTAATTGGATAAAGTTAAGTAACAAGTAGTGGAGTACACAAAACTATTTGGTGTAAAAAAAAATTATTTGTGTGGTTGATAAAATCTAATTCATATTTTTTTTATGGTATGGTATTGTTAAAGACTAGGGAAGTAGGTAGCATTTTGACCTGACCAGCACGGGAAGGGGGCAATTGAAGGATAACACACGCTTCCTTTGTCTTGGAAGAAGCCTGGAAGAAGTATTTATGAATAAATTATATTTGTTTGATGCTAGACTGAATGTTGTAGCCAGCAATCCTGATTCTTCATCACTAAATTAACAATTACTTAAAACTTTGATATAACCCACTTTACCTCTTATAATTATGCTTCAATCACATCTTCTTCAGTGTGAAATCTCAAACCTGGTGTAAAGAAAGAATCAAATATTTTGTGTAATATCTCCCTGACATTAATGACCAATGGTTGACACGCCATTAAAAAAAAAAAATAAAATAAATATATATAGTGATTCTTCTTAATGAAAAAGTTTTACAAAATCATAATTAATTTTCATTTCTAATCAGTGTTTGGATAACTAAATTAATCATAATTGGGAAAACTGATAATTCTTAAAAAAAAATTAATTTTACTGAAAAGGTTTCTGTTTTATAGTAAATTGTTCAAAATACCTAAAAGCCTTCCTGATATCTATTATNTATAATATCTATTAATGAAATCAAATAATTCTTAGAAGACATTATTTTTTCTAATAATTTTTATGAATTAATCAAAATTCCTTAAATCAATTACAGTGTTTATTTTTTTTTGTTTATGCAAGTGCAGTGCATGCTTGTTTGTGAGTGTAATTTTTCAATAAAGTTTCTCCCTAAGACAGAAGTCTTACTTCCACAAAAAAAGGGGATATTAATAGCCGTTTTATTTACTATTGCTGCACAGCAGTTAGTCACAATTTTGTCTTTGTTAATCTTTACTAATTAAAATTTACTTATTAAGAGTCTTTTTAGGTATAAATCATGGGCCGATAACAGCTGGTGTCATAGGTGCCAGGAAACCACACTATGATATTTGGGGTAATACTGTTAATGTAGCTTCCAGGATGGAAAGTACTGGCAAAGCAGGATGTATTCAGGTATTTTCTACCATTTTTTCTAAAAATTTATGTAAAATATATTCAAGATAATATGTTGATATTTTAATTGTGAAGAGAATCAGTGTTTTAAACATTTAACGAAATAGAATGCAGAGCTTTGAGAAAAAATATTAGTAGAATAGTTAATTCATAGGAAAGAGAGGTTTGAACATCACAGAAATATTGCTTTGGTCATTACTTCCTAGACCCAATGAACACTTATGTGCTTTATAAGTGTTCATTATGGACACAAATAATATGCTTTCATAAGAGTAGTCAATTTAATAATGTACTGAAAGCAATATCTTATATTTTTTTTTTTTATATGAAAAGGGCTCATTCTTCAGGGAAGAGGCAGAGAAAAATTAATTTTAATTAATTTCATTTTAATATTATAGATTAAAACTATTTTTTATCAGCTTAAATGTGAGCCATTTTATCAACTCAATATCTTAATGCCAGTAAAACCTATCATTTTGAATTATCTTTAATTATTGTATTAAATGACAACAATTTTAATCATTGAAACAACTAACTTCAATTTCTAAGTTTCAAGTGGATTTTGCAAAATTAGTTTGTCAAAATGGCAGGGAAAAATAAATAAGAAAATTCTTTCTATTACCTAACTGAACTTTTGATATAAAAATAATATTAAATGGTAAGATATCATTTTTAGCTTTTCATATTATCAAAATCGATTGTAATGATGACTCCCAAATCAAAACAATAGAGATTTATCAGTCAAACCCATCCCTTTGACTGGGGTTGAGCTAATGCTGCAGGCAGTTATTGCTGAAGTAATACCTCTATTCTTGAACACCAGTAAACATTATTATTGGTTTTCTATAAAATAATTCATAATATTTAGTTATTTTTAGTCTTCCAAAATTAAATTACTCAAAAATTTAATATAAACCTTCCTATACCTTTCTGTTTGATTTTCAGGTAACACAAGAAACATGTGAAATCCTGCAGACTTTTGGTTATACTTTTGAACAGCGAGGATTAGTTGCAGTGAAGGGAAAGGGCCAGCTCATGACACATTACCTGGTGGAAAAGGGTGGAGGGCTAATAAGGCCTATGGAGAGTGGTTCACCCCCACCATGTGGGCTCATGGAGACAGTGAAGGAAGAAGAAGAGGAGGAGGAGGTCCAGACCAGTGGGGACTCTGACCAGACTGCACTTCTCAATGCCTCTACCAAGCAGCCTCCACCTGTCGATCTCTGAACTATGCATGGCATAGTTTTCCTCAAACATGAGGGTATTTTCTCTAAGGCCTTTTAATAATTAATACATACTGTGAGAATGAAATAAAAAATAATAATAAAGTATGTATTTCTTTGTAAATATATTTTATAAAAAAAATAAGTGAATAAAAAAAAAAAGGTTTAACTGTTATTAAAAAGATTTGCAATGTGGTGATATTTGACGAATTAGAATATAATTTTAACATAAATGTAGGAAGTAGAAAATTTGCAAAATATTGTATTAAAGACTAGATTCTTGATTAAGAATATATTGTGGCTTTAATAAAAAATAAGCCAAACACCATTATTTGTGCTATTAAAAACACTCAGTTTCTATGCGTGGCTGTATGTGAGTGTGTACATATAATTTATTAGTAGCATGGATGTAAATATAAGGTACATTTTAACAACAAGCTACTTACAAATTGTTAATCTATTCACCATCTAAAATTTTAAGTTTAATATGTTAAAAAATGGTGCTTTATTTTGTATTTTAAAAACATCCAATTATAAATTACCTTAAATGTCGTACTTCTTTTTTTCTGGAGATTCAGGAAAATTGATCGCTCTATGAATGATATAGAGATAGTCTGTCCTATTTAAATTAATTTTATTAGTGACTGGTTTCTAAAAAAAATAAACCAGTAGTTAATAAAATTAATTGAAACAGGAAAGACTTCCTCTATATCATTCCTAAAGTTAAATATTGTAATTGAGATTTTAAATTTTTATTGGATTTTATTTTAACAGGTTGGGTCTTTGAAATAATGACATATGTTCTATTAAATATTTAATACTCACAAAAATTCACTAATAAATTATCACGTTAACTGCATTAAATCAGAAAATTCCTCATCATTGGAATGAAAAATTTTGTTTAGAAAATCTTAATAACTCATATTTATATTGAATGAAAGAAAATAACAAAATTGGACTAACACATATAGAAATAAAGCAAGTAATTATTAAAACACAAATTGATGAAACCCTTAGTGACAATTAACTCCACTAAATTAACTATTGTATAAATATCTGTATGACAGTAATACATTACTAATAATATGATTAAACACTTACAGAGGAAGTAAACTTAATGAATGAAATAATAAATGTAACATAAACAATTAAATTTAAAAAGCTAGTAAAAAAAAAACTAAATTAAATGCTATTTCAACAGAACTCAAAAATATAAAAGAGAAAGATAATCAATTATCATTCACTTTTTTGCTTTGCATAAAAATATTAAATATTTCTCAATTTAAAGCACCATTATAAGTTAGTAAAATATTTATTATATCTGTTAAGTTGTTTTGTGTAAGTGTGTGTGTGTGTGTGTGTGTGTGTGTGCTGAGTCATCTTATACACATATCTGAGCTTGCTTCTACAATTTAAAAATAAAATTTCAAATGAAAATAAAAGTGCAAAAGAAAAAAAAAACTTGAATTGTAAATCAAAATATGATTTATTGGTTGTGAAAAATGTAATGTAATACTATAGCCTAATTGTAAAGTACAAAATAGCAATTATTTAATTTCTGATATTTAAAGATAAATCAAATATAAAATGAACACAGTAAATGGTTGGTAATTTAGTTGTCAGGGTTGAATATATAATAAAAGAAATGTGATCTACTTTTTCTGGGCAAACAACCGATGGATGTTTGTTATGTTGTCTACTTGTTGGAAGTTAACCTCTATAAATATATGACCTAAGATATTTAAATGAATATATTTAAATTTATTTTGTCATCTATGATTAAAGATATAAAAATAAATAAATTTCAATATATTTTGCCATTTATGAAATAAAAAAAAGGGAAAGTTTACAACTAGTAAATCATTAGTATACGCAAGGGAAGATTGATGTATCTTCTGCGATAATTAAACTTGAAATAATGTCTTGTATAATACAGTAGAAATAGTCTAGAATAAGCAATTATTCAACTATATGCCATATAGTTATGTAAAAATGTATATAATTTGCTTTAGAAATTATGTATTGTGATGAGTATTTAAATTATAAATACTTGGTGTAATCATGATAGATCATAGTCAACATTTAGGAAAAATAGTTCCTTGTCTGACTCTTTAGTAAATGATTGGCATGGATTTGCATTTACTAAAAAAAAATATAAAAAAATTTATCAGATATTTCTAAAGTTAAAAATATTCTGTAAGGCATTTTGAATGCACAAGGCCAATTTAAGCTACCCCTAAGGTTGATATAAACCAGCCTCACACATAATAGTTTCCTAAAATGGATAATTTAATCTTTAAAATCCAAAATATAAGTCATGTGGGCCTAAAGAAACAGTTGTCGAATAGGTACAATACTTCGCCAATCCAAGGGAACACTTTTGAGAAATCATCAGGTTTCTCCTAATTAATTAAATCAGACTCCATTGTACAACTTCTACCAGCTATAAAAAATTACCAAAAATCAATTTTTATCAAGGATGTTTAATTAATAGTGGTTAAGTAAAATTAACTACAAGACCCCTATTTTCTCACTACCAGAAATGTATATATCATTACGAATCTAATAATGCATTTTATCATTATTAAGCCCTTAGCACTAACATGTCATTTAAGTCCCATATGTATTACTAATAAACATATAGTATATTAACTCTAACAAAAAAAAATCTTACTCTTTGAAGATGACTGAGAGTTCTTTTAGACATAAAGAGTAAAAATTGCATGCATTTTTGGTAGTAATTCGCTTTTAAGGATTGTTATTGGTGCAAAAAGCATAATCACTTTGATGTCTCCTTCTCAAAGGACCATGGGTAATAAGTTGGACCTCAAAGTGAATGTTCTATATTTTCTATGAATAATTTGAGAATGACTCAAGGACGCACTTTAACCAATCACAACAAGCAAGACTATATCATCTTAATATGTCTAATATAAAATGGTTGCTACATGAATTAGAATAAAGTTTAAAAAACAGCAGAAAACTTAAACTTATCTGCACCTTAGATGACCATAGATTCCTTCTCCTAAATTATATTTTTATTCATGTGATTAAAAAAAAATAATTAAAGAAAAGTAAAAACAAATTTCCTCCTTTTAATTTAATTTTACTGATGTTTGTACTTTAAAAGCATCTATTTTTTAAAAAAACTACTTTATGTAAGAATTAGGACTGCATTTAATGAATTTACTATTTTATCATTCTTAATGAATCTCAATAGGATATTATTTTTATAATCAGTGAAAAATAACAAAATCTACTTCAAAAATTTTCCCAGTGGTTTGTTTATTGTAATAATGATCTCAAACTTAAGTAATGCTATAAAATGTATAATCAGTTCAAATGTACCAAGTACAGTGATCTGCTTTTCTGTCCTTTTTTTATTTAACAATTGCCTTTATAAATTTTGGGAATGAAACATATTTTATTCATATCACAGTATTCTGATTTTGCAATTCACTGTAAATGATGCTTAACTGTTTTAAAACTTTTCTGAAGTAAATTTTTTGACTTCATACATTGAAGGAAATGTAATCCTATAATGATAGTCTATCAATTCTTCAGACATGAATTCACTAAGATCATAACTATACCTTAATTCAATTTATACTTAGGCATGTTGGTATCCCATGGTAGGATTAATAATTATAAGGAGTGTAATCTAGAATTAGAAAAAAAACTTACCTGCACTACTAAAAAAATAATATAATGTAATATCTTCACATTGTTGTTACAAACAACGATTATTAAGAGGACAATCAGTTAACTTGTAGACAAGTCTGTTTCCTTTTAATATTCTACTGTATTTCTACCGATTCATAGAACCTAGGTTGGAAATTAGTTGGCAGTTTCAGTTTTAGAAAATTTTATTATTCATAATAACATTTTTATGTTATTGTCAATTATAAAGAAAATTACATTGGTAACTTTTATCAATAAGCCTCAACCTCAAATATAAATATCTACAATAAAAACAAGATAACAATTATTTAAAACTATTAATTAGCAAAGTATAATTTAAATTTTTGAGATTAAATATTCAATAGCATCAGAGCCATAGAGATGATGGCCACTATAAATAACAAAGAAGTAAATATTTCAGTTTTAAAATTATATCTTTTGTTAATGTGTGTAGAATTTAAATAAGGAAAAATTAGGAGGAAATTATCTAAAGAGGCTAGCTTTAAAACTTACTTAAATTGAAAAGTTCTCTTTAACATAACTAGCTGATACATTTACTAGTAAATTATCGTTTACTAAAGACATTTTGATTAAAAGTGTTTTAAATAATTTTCTACCCTAACAAATTTAGTTATATACAGTAAAAATTTATTTCACGTTGGGGCAACCTCTGCACTAGGGACTTTCTTTAAAAGCCTCCGGTACCTCTATTCCCTTGGCCTTTGAAAACTCTTTTTGGGCCCAGTCAGGAATAACCCCTGAGGGATTGTAATTTAATAAAAAAATTATATTAATTGTGGTATGTAATCCCACATTAAATTTTCTACAAGAAATGGAAAGGGAGCCAGAAAAAAATCTCCTACCTCAGCCAGGAATCGAACCCGGGTCTCCTACTTTCCGGGCTACTTACTCCTACTTTCCTACTTAAAGTGCGGGGAGTTGGAGAGATTATCTAACCTGCCTCAGTAGTGTAAGGGTCAGCATATCTGCCCGGAAAGTAGGAGATTTGGGTTTGATTCCCGGCTGAGGTATTAAGATTTTTTTCTGGCTCCTTTTGCATTTCTTGTAGTCATTTAGTAAACTTTTTGTATGTCCAGAAATAGATATTCATTAAAATTGACAACATATTGTGCACCAGGAAGTAGGCAAGAAAAACCGGGAATTGTGCCCCTACTCCAGTTCCCTGAGGCCTGTCCTCCAATTGCTCAATCCTGATTTACAGATGGTCCGAGACTCGTCCATGGCACAGTAAAGTTCAATCTCGACTCAGTCTGACTACTCTAGGTTTTCCAGACCAACGAGCACATTAAGTCATTCCCAGCACCACAGCTGGCTGTCGATCGCAACCTTTTAGTCACCTTTAGCAACTGGCAAGGTATACCCTGAGTGAAATCTAGCCCCCAACTCAGACAGGGAGCCTTAGATTTCACCACCACAATTAAGTCCAGAACTAGATTACTGATTCTTTAAAAGCTTGTCGTGCTGCACTACTGAAGACTCAACAGTCCTAGACTTAATTTTGGTGATGGAATCTTTGGTAAAATCCAATTATATATGTATAAATTATTTTTTTCTGGGAATGTCAAAAATTTTAACCCTCTACAATTAAGTATTTAAATATTATTCCTACAACAGCCTTTAACCTTAAGCTTGAAATTTTAGGTCTACTGTTACGTGTTGAGTAGTTTTATACAAACGTTATGAATTTTGAAAGAAAATATATTTTAAATCAATAAATGTAACTAATCTGATTTGCATTTTTTTTTAAATAAATTTTTCTGAAAGGAAAAAGAACCTAATTCTTCTTATTAATGTACGTTTTAACAACTAAAACTACTAATAACTAAGAACAATAAAATAAAGGAGACAATATTATTTATCTTTTGATTTTCAAAATTTGTATCTATATGTGTTCTACATAAATATATTTTGTAAATTTATTAATAACTCAGTTTTTAAAAGATGAATCTGCCCTAAATTTTTGAAAGATGAATTTTATACCAAGCTGATAATTTTTATTCTGCTGCAGGTTTCCATGCAGGCATGTCAAATTAGATTAATAGGTTTTTCTACTCTACATCTTCATAATATCTAGCCAACATGCTTTGAGATGTATAATACTTCAGACAGAGCTAAGTCTGAAGATGATACTAATTGAAACCAGTTGGGTTATACAAAGTTAATAGAAAGACATGATCTATATTGAGTAGAAAAGCTATATAATTTAAAAGGAGAGTTTGTTGACCGTAGATATTATTCTAAGATGATTTTAGTTGGGGTTCGGTCAAGGTAGACCCAAAAAACACAAATTTGAAAAATGTATTTTTTAATAAAGGATTATCTGCCAACGTTTCGGCTTACATCTTCATGGTAGCCCTAAAGATGGCTTACAATGTAAGCCGAAACGTTGGCAGATAATCCTTTATTAAAAAATACATTTTTCAAATTTGTGTTTTTTGGATCTACCTTGACCGAACCTCAACTAAAATCATCTTAGAGCTATTAAATTTATTTTAACCAATCAAGTAAAATTAAAATTAATCGAATAGTTTTATTGTCTCAGGTTGGCATAAAAGATCTATCCTCAATTATTTGTCATTGATAATGGTTCCCAACTGACTCCTTGGAACTTTTAGTTTATCTTATCGTCAATTTAAACTTGTACAGCTATTATTCCTCCTTCTAAGAATTTTGGATTGATTGTAATACATTAGAAACCAGATTGATTACTTCCCTTGGTATCAGAGCCCAACTCTCTGTCTTTATACCATGTACAAAACCATTTTATTTATATTCATTTAACGTCTTTTTTAATTGACCAACTTAATAACCCAATCTGTTTTAATTTTTTTTTTTTTTTTTTGGTCCCCCAAAACTGGAATTAGTCGTTCTACTACCTGCTTTACTATTAAAAACATATTATCTCTGTGCTTGACTTGGAAGCTCTTAACTTTAAAGACAGTTATTTTATTCCTATATTAGCTTATTCAAATAGTAATCCAAGCAGCCAACTTTCTACGTTTTTTTTCTATGTTAAAAATGTCCCTAATATTATACTTTAATGTGGATCAGAAGAATTACTTTTCTATCTCTTTCCATTTTAATAGAACCATCATAGGGAGATGAGGGAAGCTATATTGAGATAAATTGAACATTTTAAACTAACTTTGAAATATTTTGAATTTAAAATTTCCTTGCATGTCTTTATGGCTTCCAGGTTTATCATAGGTTTCCTAAATTTATGGAAGAAATGTATTCAGTATAAGTTAATAATCAGTCCAAAGAGGCTTCTGGAAAGTTGAAATCGAAAATGAGATTCCTGAATATCTCAAAAACATGTTTTAAATCTAATCTAATCTAATCTTCATATTTGTATTATATTTTGTAAATGCTTCAACAATTAAAAGAATTAAACCGTCAATGTTAATTCAAAATTTGAGTCATCATACTTGTTGAAAGCTGGCAGATCACTAGGAAAAATCCACATATGATTCATAGTTCATTGCTGACTCCCTTCTATAATTTATTTTTATTTAATTTCATCTTCAACTTACTTAAATATCCAATGTTTAACATTCTGAAAATATTAATTGTAAAGATGATACTTTTTTTTTTTTTAATTATGATTTCAAAACAACATTGGAAGCCGTTGATTGTCCAAAATAATAATGAGATAAATCTTAATTTTACAATATTATTTGTAGTAGTTAAAATAATAAAGTACTTGCCATTAACTTACTATGAATCTGCAATCTCAAAAATTTACATTGTACAAGAAATAGTAAAAATAATTCTTTTTTTAATGTAATTAAGATGTGAACTTTTTTTTATATGCTATTATAGATTTTTTTTACTGTTCATAAACCAAATCTTTGTACTTATTGGTTTCTTTCTCCATTAAATTGAGATTTCTGATTTCTTTAGAATTCTGTTTAATTAAAGCAAATGATAAACAACCACAAAAAAAAAAAAAACTTTCTTTTCAAGTTCTGGTAATTAAAGTATGATTAAATGTTGAATATTAATATTTTAAAGTAAAAAAAAAAAAAAAAAAGATAATAGTTACTACTTAGAGTTAAGAATACATTATCAGAGCAAAGATGCTGTGTTTGTAAATGATCTTCAGAGTGGGAAACTATTTTTCTCTTTATATTAAACTTAATTTAGGTTTGTTGATCTATTCGAACTGAAATTATTCTAGTCTATATCACTTTATAGCAGCAGGGGCAATAGAATAGTAATTTTATTTTTATATAATTTATTTTCTCCAGAATTGAAGACACTAAACAGATTGATATTTTAAAATATTTTTAAACTATTAGCACTAAGTTATTATAAGAAATTTATTTGTTATTGTTTTGAACATGAATATTCAATCAATGCTAGTAAGATTCTCATGTTAATTTCTTTACCTAATTTTTTTTTTCTTATTATGTAAATAGTTACCATTTTTTAATAAGTATTTCTTCTTAAAGAGATGCTATTTAGTTACCAAGATATGTATAGTTTATTGTAAAATCTTTGTGATAAATATTGTATATTATGCCCTGGTGCTCTTTTTAATTTATTTTCCGTTTATTTAGGTTCTTTTTTACAAAATAAACCTAATTTTTAAAAAAAATTTGTTATTTTTCTCTCCTTTGTAAATGCTGTTCATTTTGGACATAAGTATCACCATCACTCTGTTATAGTATAATGTTATGGGCTACTGGTCAATAATAATTTAAATACAAAGATAAGTTTATTTTAATTTAATATAACAAAAAAATACATCTTCTAATTACAAATAACAATTGATCCTACTACCTTTACTACTAATAAATAAATAAAGAAGTAGAAAATATAAATTACTTACAGCTAATTAACAAATATATACAAATGAATTAAATGTGGTTATTTACAAAGAGGCCTCGAAACAATTTGCTAAATTAAGGGACACTTCATAGTCTATTCCATGAAAATAAAACTTATTAATCAAGAACTTAATTGAATTCTTCCTGGAAAAAAATAAATTTTATTAAAATTTTATTGTGAAAACTTGGCTCATATTGAGATTAGGCAGCAGTGCACGAGATTTATCCTCATCATTGTGAAAAGGGATTGTACAGATATAGGAAGAGGCAATTGGCAGTTAACAGCAAATGGTTTTCCATATTTATTAAAAGGCTGAAGGCAGCAGCAAAATTATTTTCAAAGACCAGAAATTTACTTATTAATAGTTTATTAAGTTCAATGAAAATTACTCAATATTGGTGTACCAATGAAGCCTAACTAGTGGTATGGTTATGTACTATTTTTATGGTTATAACTGTTCTTCAAAATTTCAGCAAATTCAAATCCTTACTTCAGTTTCTTCGACTAATAGTGGGAACTTTGATTGGTTAGTTTCCCAACACAATAATTTCCTATATTTGCAAAATACTAATATTTATTAGTTTGTCATGTTTACTGAACTAACTGTTGCAAAAAGAAATTTCAGAGTGGAGATTACTTACATATTTTAATTTTAATAATATTACAAATTTTGGCTTTCAAATCTAATTACAACAGTTAGTTCACCAGAAGAGTCCTGCATCATAGATTAACCTCTGTCAAGCTTACATAAGATGATCTGCTTAACCCCAATGATCTTCCATCCCACCCACAAAACTTTTGTCCAGCAAGAGTTCGAGGAGTCTCTCTACAATGATTTTTGGAAGATAAAAATTCGTTTTCATTGATAACTGTTGTTTTGTTTTATCATTGAAAGTTTTTAGCAAGAAATTAATGCTGCTCTATTTTTTTATTCATAAAATAGCAGACTAATTTGTACTATATGAACATAATATATCAATCTATGTCATAATTGGGGTCAGTTATTATGAAATAACATAAATTAATTTATATTTTCATTTATAATCCATTAATTTCATGTAGACACAACAGAATACATCAACATTCAATCTAAATAATTCATATTATAAAAATGGAATACAAAATATCTAATTACCAACACATTTTTAGCGACTGAAGCTAAAATGAGGTAGTTTAGTATATATTATATATCGTAAACAGAGGTTTACGACGAGCCGTTAGAAAACTGATAAAGAATCATTATGGTGGCCTCAGGAATCTAACCACAGTTCGAATATAAACTAATATTTAATATGAAAAACTGTACATGGCAAACTCAAGAAATACATGCCAAATAGATAACAACAAAGAGGTGAGATTAAAGACAGTGTTGCTTCCAATGGCAAGTATAATCGACAGTGTTGCCATGCCATATTTTTATCATTAACACTTCCCCCAAAAATATATAATGCCAACATACTCACTGGCTCTAAACCAATATACACAACTAATGACCATACATAACTAATCACTCCCACACTGCATAGCACACATTCCAAGAAGACTGCGAAGAGCTTCAAATTGTGGCCGAGGCAAAGGATTCGTCAAGATGTCCACCAACTGCTCCGATGATGAAATAACTTCAACTGAGATCAGTCCTGTCCCCTTTTCCCTGACAAACTTCATCTGGATATCGATATGCTTTGTGCGACTGTGGAATAAAGGGTTTTTAAGAAGTTGAATTGCTATGTGATGTTCTACTCGAAGTATAGGTGGTTTCTTTAGTAAAGTGTTATTTAATTATTCTATAAAAAATTTAGAGGAAAATATAGGTTTCTCTTACCCATCAATGGTCAGACCGAGATTAGCACATTCCATTGAGCCACTTAATGCAGCAATTCTCATCATACTAACACTAGAGAGACGATATAAGGAGAAATGGAAGACTGCTTTTATACAAGAGATACACTCACTGCAGATTCGTACTAGCCAAACATCTTCCCCCAACGCCAGACTCGCCAAAAGAAGATCTGCCTTCGTTATAGACTTGGCGACACTTCTTTGTTTCTCACTCATCAAAGAAGCAGGTCCTGCTGAATATCCCAAGATAAACCCAGAGGTTGGTCTTCTCGTAACCACCTCACCAGCGTAATCCGAAACAGAAAATCCTTCAAGGTAGGCCTCTCCTTTGCCATAGTAAATTCTATAATTTTGTTTCCATTTCAAATACCTGAACACTCCATTCAGCTTCTTCCACCGTTGGAGACTCAACCCTTTGAGAGAGACTGTTGACAAAATAACAGATGTCCGGTCTACTTCCAATCGGGAGATGAAGTAAAGAACCAATTAATAAATTCACCTTTTATAATTGGTATTGAAACCAGGTGCGAATTTTACGAGTGTAAGCCTCTTGATTTATAAAAATGGTTCCATCCTTGAAATATTTAATCTCAATTTACTTTAATTTAATATTATATTTATATATTATATTATAAATATTATATTATTATATTTAATATTTACTTTAAAAGTTTTACGCAAAGTATTTAAAAATGTATCCAGCTGCGAAATGCGTCTCGATGCTACCATGCCATCATCTACATGAATTGTTACAATAAGGGATTTATTGGTACTTACAAAAAGGCAGGCACTTTGCTTGAGATCACATTCTTCGAGAAAATTTGTGAATTTCTTGTCGATCTGTCTTCTGAAATGCATTGGCTCTTTTCTTAACCTCCAACCAATTACTGCTTGGTCTTTGTATGCAGTTCCCTAAGTGGCCTGGATTACTAGCCAGTCTGATATGTCTTGGACAGCACATAAGGTATAAGGATGCACTTTTACTGATCTATTCCCGGCACTATACGCTTCTTTGCTAGAGAAATCTATCTCTCCTATAGGGTGGTCCTCCACTTCCAATCCTTCCATGAGCACTTTCAGGTCTGCTTCGGGTACCGAAATCCCCCGCCTTTCAACATCCTCTACCATTCATCTTATTCCTGCCCGGTTCGCCTCTATTTGTGGGAACCTAAAAGCCCCTCGATATATTCACTGGATAGACAGCTCTCCCAATATCATCGTTTAGAAGATAGTAGCAGGTGGAGTCATCCTGTGCATTTGGCGAGAACCCGTGAGGTTAGAATATTTCCGATATAACCTTGCATCTCGGTGGCATCTTACGAAGGGAATTCTAATATTGATTCACTATATCTGTGGACCCTCTGATGTGTTGTATCTCTTGTGTAAAAGCAGTCTTCCTCACTGCCTTATATCGTCTCTCTAGTGTTAGTATGATGAGAATTGCTGCATTAAGTGGCTCAATGGAATGTGCTAATCTCGGTCTGACCATTGATGGGTAAGAGAAACCTATATTTTCCTCTAAATTTTTTATAGAATAATTAAATAACACTTTTTTAATTGGTTTTGAAACCGGGTTCAAATTTTCCATCTGAAATCAGCTTAGAATTTTTTTAGTGTAAGCATCTTGATTTATAAAAATATTTCAATCCTTGAAATTTTTAATCTTGATTCCAAGATAATGCATGGCTTCAGTAATATTTTCTTTAAAAGTTTTACGCAATGTCTTTAAAAATTTATCCGTCTGTGAAATGCATCTCGATGCTACCATCATCATCCACATGAATTGTTACAATAAGTGATTTATTCATACTTACAAAAAGGCAGAGATCATTCTCGCTTTGCTTGAGATCATATTCCTCGAAAAAATTAGTGAATTTCTTGTCGATCTGTCTTCTGGAAGGCATAGGCTCTTTTCCTAACCTCCAACCAATTACTGCTTGGTATTTGTATGCAGTTCCCTAAGTGGCCTGGATTACTAGCCAGTCTGATATGTCTTGGACAGCACATGAGGTATAGGGATGCACTTTTACTTGGCACTATACGCTTTTTTGCTAGAGAAATCTATCTCTCCTATAGGGTGGTCCTCCACTTCCAATTCTTCCATGAGCACTTCCAGGTCTGCTTCGGGTACCGAAATCCCCCGCCTTTCAACATCCTCTACCACTCATCTTATTCCTGCCCGGTTCGCTTCTATTTGCGGGAACATAAAAGCCCCTCGATATATCCACTGGATAGACAGCTCTCCCAATATCATCGTTAAGAAGATAGTAGAGACTCGTCAGTATCTCTACTAACTCAATCAACGGCCGAAATGAACACGCTCGTTCAAATTATTAAACATTGAGAATGTTAAAATTTTAATATGCATAAATCCTCCCCCCCCCCCCTCAATGGCTTTTGGCTTGCATTATTACATTCCATCCTGTCCCCGATAATAATAAGTGTGGGTGGTGACACTCTCTGTTGACGGTATTTTTATGCAACCCGTCAACCGTGTCATTCCCTTGCCAGGACGACTCCTTGAGATTCGTTCTATATAGTCCCCCTGAGCTTACGATTTAGTACAGAAGTTTTCCCTTTGTTTTTTTTAACACCCTTATGTTCGTTTTTTACTGTCTGTGAAAATACGAGACTCCTCCCCATTTCTGTGGGCGGTATGTTGAAGCAATTATCTCTGTAAAAGCGATATTTTTTCAGCCAGTTCAAGTAAGTTTGAAATTCCACTAGAACGGGCGGTAATGCACATCCTTATCTTACTTGTATGCCATTTTTAATCCCCTATCCGTGTTATTTCCCTTATAATATTATGGCCTCTAGCTGACTTTTAGCTACTGTCTTCATGCTTCTGCTTCACGATCTATGCTATCGTCCCCTCACTTTAAAGTGACTTGTTGGTTTCTTCTCTAAGTTTTATTGTTTTCTACAGTGGTTTAAGCTATCGAAATTTTCCTAACACCAGTTGTCAAATCTCGCAGCTCGAAATCAAAGGACTTGCAGATTTCTACATGGCGTTGAAGTATAAATCTCGAACCAGACGAGATCAGTTCTCTTTAGTGGAGTTTGCAGTAGAAAGAGCTTTGATCGCTGTTTTTGAAACTAAAGAAGTGACCGATGATCACGAAAAATAAGTTTTGGTAAGATGTTCACGTAGGCTTCCACAAAAACTTTCATTAAAAACTTTACACGGTCCAACCCGGAAAAAATATTTACATACAAGTTTTGGTAAGTTATTTTAAAATTTTGGTTATTATTTGTTACGCCACTTAGTTGTACCAGTTTGCCTTAAAGCCCACAACCATTTTGGTTTCATTTATACCTTCAGAAAACGCCCCCTCGATGTGCTGTCTTTAAAGTTAAGTGTGCTGTTATGTTATTATTATCATTGATATTGTTTGATGTAAATATATTTTCACTTGCTTTCTGTACATAAGAGCGATTTTTCACCGTAGATATTATTATTAGATGATTTTAGTTGGGGTTCGGTCATGGTAGATCCAATCTACAGCCCTGAAGATGGCTTACAATGCCGAAACGATGGCAGATAATCTTTTTAAAAAATACACTTTTGTTAAATTTATTTTTATTTTTTTTTTTTTTTGGATCTACCTTGACCGAACCCCAACTAAAATCATCTAATAATGTAGGAGGTTGAGTTTCAAAATAAAGTTCTTTTTTTTTTTTTTTTGTTAATTTGTAGCTGGATCTTTTTTAAATATTTATTTAATGTAGGATAAACACTGAGGATATAGTGGTTCATGTTCTCCATTACAATTGATACAAAAGGGTGAATTATCACAATTTATTTCTGTATGGCCAGTTTAAGAGCATTTTTACAGTTTGGATAAATGATACCACAAGTGCCTGTAATATGTCCAAACTTACAACAGTTAAAACATCACACATTAAGGTTCAAAAACGTTTTGTGAATTTAGTCTATTTAGTGAATTTTTTATAATCTTTGATGTGGTTCAGGTGTTACTGGGATTTCATAAAAGCATTTTTAATTTAGTAATTTTGATGATTGAATATCATTATGACATTCAATTAAAATGTTCTCATCTCTAAGTTGTTTTTTTAAAATATTAACTGCTCCTTGGGCAAAAGCTATGATTGCCTATAAAAGGTGAGACTTTTTACGTTTTTTAAGGTGTCTCTCTCTTGATTTCTAATAAACAACATGTAATAAATCTTGTCCTCTTTTAGACAGATTTATTGATATTTTCAGAGACAATATTCATATTCTGATTCGAAATTAAGGTTTACTACAGAAGTGTGTTCATGTTCATTGTTTTGTTTTTGTTTTTTTCCGCTTGGGGCTTGAAGAGCCCCAAATGGGACCCTCCATACCAAATTTGGAAAGAGATACTCTTCCTGAGTTATATTAAAGAAAACAAAATAAAATAGAACATAATACAAATAGGAAATAAAGAAAATTAAATAAAAGAGTAACAAGAATACGAAGGTTAGGTTAATTGTACTTAGCTCAAGCCGTTCCTGACGAGGTACTATACAAGACTTTACTACCACCAATCTGGACATAAAGTCCAGAACTTTTAAGTTCAACCAACAACAACCAAAGTATCCAATCTATAATCCTAAGAATAATCTTAAATAAAAGCTATTATACATTCAATTCTTCTCTTCACCATTACTTCAACATCCCTTCAGTCCTATAACTTCCTTTTTTTTTCTTTTACACTTTAATAAGTAGATTTAGTTATGTATTATAATTAGTTTTAAAAAAAAAATTATTTTACTAAAATATTCAATAACCAACTAACTTCATCTGAAAACGTGGTCGATACCTCACACATCATAATATGTGTGTGTGAGTGTGTGTGTGTGTGTGTGTGTGTGTGTGTGCGCGCGCGCGCGTGTGTGAGTTGCTTAATGCCAGAAA
Organism: Oncopeltus fasciatus; assembly: GCA_000696205.2. Taxonomy (NCBI): domain Eukaryota; kingdom Metazoa; phylum Arthropoda; class Insecta; order Hemiptera; family Lygaeidae; genus Oncopeltus; species Oncopeltus fasciatus. The sequence continues at coordinate 151,417 of KZ808295.1, forward strand.
TGTGCGACAAATATGTTAACGGTTGTGACCTATTTTCTTCTGTCTAACCACCATAATAAAATCAGTCTTAGTGATGGAGTATTTAAAATACTTTATTAATGTATTCAGACTTAAGGATGTTTAACAAAATGAAGAAAATGTAAAATAAACAGTGAATAATTTTGGTAGAGAGAGTAATAGTTCTTAATGAGGGGGGGGGGGATAATAAACAAATTAAAAATTTAAGTATTAATTGACTAAGTAGGAGTTGGCTCTTTAAGAAGGATCTGTTGGATCTGTAAAGAAAGGCTCGAGATGGGAGTGACATAAGTCATCCCCACTACCGAAGGGAGTATGGCCGAGACTGACCAATGAGGACGAGGCAAGCATCTCCGCGCCCCGCCCACCGCTCAGTCCAGCCCGCCTCACGCTTCGGTGAGTACAACCCTCTTATCTCTGCTCTTTAGATAGAGACCCAGGGAATCTGTGCAGAGAGTCCCTCCTCCAGCGTGAATCTCACCCGAAAACGGTGATGCATTAGTAGAGTAATGGTGAAGGGTCTGCCTGTACTGACCAATTTTACCTGTACATAAAAAATAATAAATCGATTAAGTAAACGGCTTATTTGATCATACAGAGAAAATAGTCGAAGGGAAAGTAATGTTATATAAGGCCCACCTAGTGGAAAGGGGTGTGGGTGGCGCTCAACCCTCCCCATACAATTTATTGGGGGTTTTTTGCTGGGGTTCGGCCAAGGTAGATCCAAAAAAAAAAGTGTATTTTTTCGATCTACCTTGACCGAACCCCAACAAAAAAACATCTAATAATAATAATACCCACGATCAAAAGACTGAATATCTGTGAATAACTTCTTTAATCTCTGCCATTCGTGTAAGTCGCATATTTCATAGGAAGATAACTATACTATTTTGTATCAAACCGTATCTCCCTCCACACAGTCCGACCGTATCCATGTTGCAATTTAAAATAGAAATCCAAGTATCAAATTCGGTTAAACAATATTTTTGATGAAATGAAAAAGGATCGCCGTTACACTCTTAAACACTCTCCTTAATAAGCTTTTTGGAAAAAAAATGTTTAAAAATAGGAATGTAAAAAACTGCATTTTACTCCCAACATTACGCTGAACACATTATTTATTTGTAATGATATTCCTAATTATAACAAAGCGATTAAAATTTTAAATTTTGATCTCTTTCTAATCCTTTTCCCTTCCTTTCGACTTTTCATAATTTTGTATATATATANTATATATATATATACATACACATATATTTAGGGCGTGTCGACCTATTTTTGTGTATACTCATAAGGAGAGTTTTTTTGACCGTAGATATTATTCTTAGATTATTTTAGTTGGGGTTCGGTCAAGGTAGATCCAAAAAACACAAATTTAAAAAATGTACTTATAGGAAGGGGAAACGAAAATTTAAAATCGTTATATCTTTCATACCTTCTATTATCCGTCTTCATTGGTTTCTGCAAACCATCTTCTGTTGGAGAGCGCTTTCGGACATTGTCCATCTTCTTGGCCGAGTACATGTGTTCACTATCACTGTCTGTATTCAACTGTTGAATGAACCGGGAAGAATTGAATACAGACAGTGACAGTGAACACATGTATTCGGCCAAGAAGATGGTCTATGTCCGAAAGCGCTCGACAACAGAAGATGGTGTGCAGAAACCAATGAAGACGGATAATAGCAGGTATGCTAGTTCTATATACATTGGTAGTGAAAATAACCCTTTAAGATCGTTATATCTTTGTTTTTATTAGTGTTAAGAAAAAAGGTATATAACAAAGTTGGTGTAAAATGAAATTATGTAACATTTATTTTCAATAAATTTAATAAAATAAATAAAATAACCCTATGAAGAATGACATTTAAGAATGTAATTTCCGATGTTGGGCGGGACCACAAATTTTTAAAAGTATCATATTCGCAAGTACTTTAAATTATTAGTTTTGGTTAAAATTGAATGAAGGTGAAGGGAAGGGGGGTTAGTGGGACAGCAAACTTCATAAAGAATATCTTCGTTGTTACTCAGGTTACGGAAAAGTTTATAAAACATAGTTTTTGTAAAATTTAATTTTCAAACGATTATTTTCTATAACTCTTATATATTAAAATTTATATAAAGAAAAATGTAATGAATGTAACTAAGTAATGATTGTACGTTCCCCTCTCTCATCCTTCCCGGTCAGTCTGGAGCCAGCTTAGTGATACATACTGTTTACGCTCATTATTCTCACCTGCTTGTGCATTGAATTTCCTCATTTACTTCTTATTTAAATTATTATTAACGTTATTTGTGAAAAATACTTTCGCAACTCCTGTGGATTTATTAAAAACTGTTGAATGAGGTTGCTAATAATTGAATAATATCCTTTTCTCCCGCGGTGGAGGGTGACATTTTGAAGATTCAAATTCTTCTTTAAATTCAAATTTAAAATAGTAATCCAGTCGCTATTGTAAGACATTATTTACTGACATGAAATTGTTCAATTGTATTTAAGAAATAGAATCAACTGCCGCTTTTCTAATTTTTATTTATTAAATTATGTTTCGCAGAATTTAATTAAGGATAAAAAAAAATAAATACGAGAGGATAGATTTATTTAAATTTTCCTGAATTAGCAAGAGAAAAAAAAGGCTGAAGAGCATCACAATCGTAAACTTTAAATTTATGACAGATGAAGCTGACCGCAAAATATTTTTATTGCTCTCAATTTTCTAATTTCACTTAACTTTATTTTTTAAATTGTTAATAGTTTTTATTTTATTAGACATGGGCTTACTTTGCATTCATTAGATAACTAGCCTCTCCAACCATAAGAAACCATTTTTTTTTTTCTGTGTGTTTGTGTGAATTATAAACGATATTCTAGTAAGTACAAAACTATATTGTTTTCTAATGGAGAGTTTTTTTTTTACCTCAGAAATTATTATTAGATTTTTTTTTGTGTTCGTTCAAAATCAAATTTTAAAAATGTGTATTGTTTAATTATCTACCAATGTTTCGGCTTACACTGTAAGCCATCTTCAGAGCTATCATGAAGGCGAGAGGGGACGCCGTTACACCAGGTACCCATATTTACTGAAGTCATTTTTTATATTGTATTTTTTTGGATCTACCTTGACCGAACCCCCAAAAAATACACATATAATTATATTTTTCTCTCTCTGTCACAAGAAAAGGAGATCATTAAAGAAAACCCTCTGACTCCTAAAAACCCCCAGACCCGGGTGGCATTCACAAAGGTAAAGATAAGAGAAATACTAAAAATTCACTAAATATTGAATCAGTAAAGGGTCTCTGGACATCAAAATATGAAACTAAAGCCAAATAAAGACATTCTAACCTTCGAAAATTTCAGCCCTTTCAAAGTAAATCGCTTTGTTAAAAGTTTTTTAAGGTTATGTAAAGTAAGATTCTTGAAATCTGGGAGTTTAATCTCGGAAATCAAAACAAAAAAATACTTTTATAACCTCAAAAATATTACCAGCTATGAAAATATTCCCATCAAATTTTCTCTACATTGAGGCCTTAATTACTGCAGAAGCTTCATAACCTTTGACGAGTTTACCTTTTGTAGTGAGGATGGATTAGTAGATTTTGTGAAAATTCTATAGTTCCAACCAATTATTTTATATTAACATTTAAATGTTCTAAGTTGCCCGAAAGAATCCCTCAAACTTCCTAAGTATCGAAGTCAAACCATATACAAATTCTCTGTAGTGTTTTAAATGCTATAAATTTCGTCACGATATCTCAAATTGTAAGAGTAGCGTGTAGAAGTGTACGGCAAGTGCGGTCAGGAAAGGCACGAAGGTAACTGTGACAGCCACAGTAAACATTGTGGTGGTCCTCATCCCGCTTGGCATTCTTCTTGTGAACAAGAGAAACAAAAAGAGGAATTCCGAATTAACAATAAAATCACTTATGTACAAGCGGAAAGATTATTGTCTCCCTCAGTGCAAACTCATAATCACCCACAACTTATTCACAAGCAACCTCAGCTCTCCCCACCACTAAAGCCATTTTGGAACAATTTTACTTACTGAGCTAGTGAAAGATCTAAAAAATCAAGTCTCAGCATTAGAGTCCGAAATTAATGATACAGAAAACTTAAATATTACTATTAATAATATCTCAGCTTGCCACACTCCTGATAATAATAACAAAAATCAAACTAAACTTTCTCATCAAAATAAAATTTCTCAAAATCCAAAAATTAAAAATATCTCTCAAAATAAAGCCTCTCAGGAAAATAACAGTACACCAGACTTTTCTAAAACACCAGAAAAAAGAGAAAGACTATTTTCTTCACTTCATTCTAAGCCTAAAGACCAGAAACCTATAACAAAAATAAAAAAAATATTGTTTTTCCACTTGTTGTCTTACATTTTTCTCTAACTGTACCTCTATTTTATGTTTTTTATGTTTTGTTTTGCTTATTTGATATTTTGCTAAATATGTTTTTTATTTATGTATACATTTACTTATATGAATTTACTTCCAACAATGAACTATGTATCTAGTCATAATATTGTTGTTTGCCTATATGGATATAAGTACTTATGTTCGAGTTTACATTCACATTTTATTTTATATATTTTATATATTCATATGGCTTAGTACATGAGTGTTCAGATTCACAGGTAAAGTATCGTGATATCAGGAATTAGGTGCTTTATTTGAGCGATTCGTATTCTTTCATCCTTGTGAATATTTATTGGAAGTATCTTTGTTTTTTATTGTAAATTCAAATAAATCATTATGTTATTCTTCCATTCAAATATATCGCATCAATATTACTCACACTATATTAATATGACTCATTAAATATGCTTGTTTCTGTTTGTGTGCATGTTTGTACTCGCACGCGCGCTGGTGTGTGTTTGTGTATGCTTTGTGTCATCTTTATGCACGTACAAATTAAATTTCTACCCTAACATGTTATCTAATGATGAAAATAGCATAATGTAACATTAATTAAATTATTTATTGAAAAGAGGATTTGCAATTACTCACATACGACACTGATTGCGATTTATTGTATTTGCAGGAAACTAGGCTTACAGAAAATATAGATTTTACTTTAAATAAATTTTCTGTCATTAGGAAAGATTACTTAGGGAAGAAAATTGCAAGCTAACCTCTGGACACTTACCTTCGGGCAGTGGCAGTACTGTCTATAAACCCTTTAAATTCACCTCTGCTCTCTTTATTTACCTCATAATCAATCGTTTAGTGTGAAACTATTAGAGGAATTAATACAACAACTACCCGAACCTATCCTTCTTCTAGATGACTTTAACAGTCATAACATTCTTTGGAACTCATCCAGCACCGACTTGAGAGAAAGACTCATTGAATCTTTCGTTGACAAGTCACAGCTGTGCATACTAAATGACGGTTCCCCGACACATTTTTGTTCTGCCACGGGAAAGCAATCACACATTGACTTATCAGTAGTAAGCCTTTCTGTCGTTTCAAAAATAAATTAGCAAACCAGTCAAGACCTCTGCAGTTCCGATCACTATCCTACACTCATCAGATTTATATATAGACAGCTTCCCCCTCCTCGCCCGTCTTGGTGGAATACTAAAAAGACAGATTGGTCCTTTTATAAGGATTTAGCCCAACTAACCTAACTAAGATCTTTCATATTGTAATATTGACAATATACATTCTAAAATCACAAATGCTCTGTTAACTGCAGCTGATCGAGCCATACCAAAGACCACTCTGTCAATCACGCACGTTCCTTAGCCCGTAGGACCATTCTTAGCGCAAAAAAAGGAAACATGGAAGACCTTCGTATCTACTATAAATTCTCACACTCCTGCTACAAACATTCTTCAATAACCAATATCAAATGCAATAACACTCTCATAACTGACAACGAAGAAATAGCAAATATACTTGGAGAACATCACGCATCAATCTCCGCAAGTAGCAATTATTCGCCAGAATTCCTGGGCTTAAAAGAGGAAGGGGAATCTGTTCCTCTTGAAATAACTCATGATCCCTTAAATCCTATGAATTTCGAATTTAATTTACAAGAATTTCCGGAAACACTAAAGACACACCACCAGGTCCAGATAATGTAATATTATAATAAGATAATGCATGATTAAATGTAATGTTATCATCCAGATAATGCATGATTAAAAACCTCTCATATGAAAATAAATTAATGATCTTAAAATTTTTAAATAAAATCTTTATATCAGAAGTATTCTCTGAAAATGTGGACGAAATATACTACATACAATACCAATCGCAAAAAGAGAAAAAGTTGTAAACGAAATGCCTAGTTACAGGATAATTTCTCTAACCTGTTTGCTATGTAAGCTATTTGAGAAAATGATAATGAAGCGAGTGAAATTATATAAAGAAAAGAACAATGTATACCACCCTTGGCAGAGTGGTTTCAGAGTAGGTCGAGGCACGCGCGACAACCTCATTCGACTTGAATCAGAAATCCTTGAAGCCTTTAACGAGAATAAGAAAGTAGTCGCAGTATTCATAGACATAAAGAACACATTTGATTGTACATGGAGAAGACTCATCCTTAAAAGGTATGCATTACTGGGAATTCAGGGAAATATCTTCAGTTTTTTAAAAAAAATTTCTCACCCACGGGTCCTTCAAAATCAAAATTGGTAACAGCCTCTCTAGAGAATTTATTCAAGAGAACGGAGTCCCCCAAGGATCGGTGGTCAGTCCCGATAACTTATACTTATATAAACAGACATTATACTCGTAGAACAACATTTAATATTGTAAATCGTAGGTGTATATGATTTCATTACTTTCTAATAACCGCCTTTTGTTAATAATTATTGAATATAGGTAATCACGTGGTTTTTAGAGAAAGTAATGTGTCAGTTATAAAACTCAAGGAACAAGGAGCAAGAAAAATCAATGCGCAAATCCACAAATCATTACAGTGAGTACTGTATCAAATTGCTTTTGACTGGGAGCCGGCAGAACCGACCAATCATGTTACGACTGTTCCCAAGATGATAAAGTATATATTTATTTATTTATTTTTAGCATAATAAAAACTTTATTATTAACTACTATCTAAATATTTTTTTGTGTCTAGTAATGTGTTGGTTAATATGCACAGTATAAAATAATTCTTAAAAAGAAANAAAAATAAATCTTGGTGTCCATGCCGTTTACGATTATCGTCCTACTTTTAAATTAAATTTCGACATTCACTCAGTTGGACTCACAGTTGGACATGAGAAATCTGTTTAGATTTCCTAGCTGCTGCGTGACAGACATTTTTACAACCAGGGCAGTAGCTAAAACAAGGCCAATTTTCCTTCTAAAGGGAGCAGATTAAACCTCCCGGTGGTACAGTTGGTTCGCGACTGCAGTGCACTCTCGTCGGGAACTAATATATTAGAAAAATTACTGATTGATACTAGGACTATTTGTATGCGAGACACGCATGCTACTACACCTTGGACACCCTATGTACATGTGTATTTAAAACAAACAAGGCACAATTAAACATCCGGCTCTAGCGTCTGTAATTTTTAAAATAAGAAAACAAAATCAGTATCTAAGCATATTTTTGGAAAGCGTTGAACGAATCGTTAATAAAAAACAGGTCGCTGGAGAAGAAGGGTTAAATATGTCATCAAGATTAAATCTTAATGTCTTAGGTAATATTAGCGATACGAAAAATATGTTCAGAACAAAAGAGGTGTACAATTTAATAAATTTATATCATGATGATAATTGTGGTAATGTAATTATGGTTTGACGCACCCGCCCGGATAGTGGGGGACCCGTGTTCGATCCCCGGCTGAGGTAGAGAGGTTTTTTTCTAGCTCCCTCTGCGATTCAAATTATTAATACATTTATGTTCTACAACATAATTCAAATAAACTAAGTTATGAAATTAGTAGATTTTTTTTTATGGCGTTCGATCAAGGTTGAATCGTAAAAAACATTTCTTAATAATCTCTACGGTCAAAAACTCTCAATTAAATCCAAGTTATGAAAGATATTTATAAATATAATTTAAATTATCTAGAAGGTTATTTTCACTACCAATGAATATAGAACTATCATACCTTCTATTATCCGTCTTCATTGGATTCTGCAAACCATCTTCTGTTGGCGAGCGCTTTCGGACATGCACCGAATACATGCGTTCACTGTCACTGTGCCACTGTAGTATAGTAGTGTAGTAGCATGTATTCGGCCAGAAGATGGACAATGTCCGAAAGCGCTCGCCAACACAAGATGGTTTGCAGAAACCAATGAAGCCTGATAATAGAAGGTATGATAATCATTTAAATTGTTAGATATATTCTCTTTCAAATACAGGTGGCTAATTCAGTATTAAGGCTTTCCATTAAAAACTCTTGATAAAATTAATTTTTGGATAAAATTAGATTAGAAAGTATAGGAGTTTTACAGATAGACCAAAATTTATAATCGTAATAACTTCCGTTTAATTTGAGTTACGAAAAAATCTATGTAACATAAAAGTAGTAAAATGTCATTTTCTAACGTCCGAGCTAACCCAGTCCAAACAATACAACTCAATGGTCATACCTTATACTATCATGGTCCTGTACGGCTTGTCATTTACATTTAGTTATTTTCTCTTGTCTAAGACTTAGACTACGAAACCCAAACGTGGCGAAAATTTTAATAAAACAGCCCATCAATCATTCCAACTATAAATGCTCTGAATAATTATAACATAAATTATATTATATAATAGATATTCTATATAAACATAATAGAATATCTATCATTTTTCTTGGTACTCAGTGGCAATATGAGCGGGGACGGACCTGGAAGAAGACCGAAGTGCGCCCGCTGCAGGAACCATGGGATCATCAGCTGGCTGAAAGGGCACAAGAAGGACTGCCCTTACGCGACCTGCTCCTGCCCCAAATGCGTCCTTATCGCTGAAAGGCAAAGGGTCATGGCGAAACAGGTACGAACTCTTAATTATTATAACATTATTCCATGATTTGAATTTCTGATAAATTTTTAGAGTGCAGATGCATCTCTCAATGAACTGCTGCAATTTATCAGAAGTATTAGAATAAGCATGAAGACAATAACACACACTGGTTCAGAGCATTATCGCCTTAAGTTTTACACACTTCATTATTATTATTATTATTATTATTATATGCCGATTTCAGTAATTAACTGTGATAGATAGTATTTCAGAAATCGAAATGTGTAGCCTGTTGTGTACATATATGTTATACCTGTAGAATGGAGTACGAAATCATCTGAAACGCATACTCTTGATCAGAAGGTTTTTATGGTTTTTTAGTCACTAAAACGTAAAAAGAGAGTTATAGTCGTCAAAATGGACTACATAACAACTACAAAAAATTAACTATTACCAAGATAAAATAACTTTAAACAATAATAAGCTCTGAGAGTAAGATAATTACACTTTGCACCTTCTGTTCTTTCCAAAGTTTTTGTAATATAATAACTCCTCATCTCCTAATTCCCGATGGAGTATTGACCACTACCGTATTCCTTCAGTCGTACCAATCCTGCGCAGATGCCCGAATTCCATCCAGCTTTTCCAGATAGATTTGAATTGCATCTGTACAAACAAATAGAGGTCGTCCCTCTGCTGGAGGTTTGAAACAGGAGGGGAGCAGATGTTGGAGTGATCATCAACTAACTGAAGTTAAGAGAGTGCCTGGATTTACCACTAAATCTGAACAAAGCAATTTCTGGTTTTCAAATGAAAGAATCTCCAGTGCATCTAAATAAAGAAAGCTCTTGCCTGAGAAGTGAATAGGCGACTGTGAGTCGCAACAAAGATGGCATATGGTAAAAAACCAACGAACGTTTAAAAGAGTGTGATACTGGAGAAAGAAAGACAGGGCACATGTGAAGGATTTCAACCATCTGTATCAGACCCTGGGCAACGAAATAAAGAAGAATTTCTGAGAGGAATACAGGACATTGTTGAATCCCCTTGGAGAGGAAGCCGAAACATTACAGGACCCCAGAGTCTCGTCAGAATAAAGGTAATTCCTGAAACCGTCTCTGCTTCCTGAAGGTGATGAGCGCGACTATTTGGACGTCCATGATTCAAACTTGTTGATCTCTGAAATTGGACGCTCACGACGCTGAGCCTTCTTCAGAATGTCAAATTTGCCGAGCCACAGCGAACCTAAAGAATAATAAAGCAATCGGATGTGATAATATTCCAGTAGAGTTTATGATTGCATATGCATAAGAATTGGTTCTGAAGCAACTATTTGCGTAAATTTGGCTAAGCGAGCCACATCCTAAAGACTGGAGAACGGGAACAATAACACTGGGGAACAATTTGAAACTCAATTTCTGTCGAGTTAGATTTTTAAGCTGTTTTCTATAGAATTGGGCATGCTGCCTTCAAAAATGTTTTTAATTTTCTTCTATTACGTCACGTTCGGTTTCTATGTGTATAGAGCGCATGCTGGTCTAGGTAGACCTGCCTGTTTAGTTACGTCTGTTTTACTGTGGTGAAACGTTGTGTGCCGGTAAGCAATATTTAGTACTTCGTTACGGAAGTGTACAGAACTACTTAGTGCGTTTGAACTGAAACGTTTCCTTATGACTGACTAACTCTGCTCCTACACGTCAAAAGTGCGGTAAAAGCCCCAATTCGTTTTTTTTTTATATATATGTGGCAGTTTTACCATTCCCAGTCATAGGACAAACATCAGTATTTTAACAGACAAGCATATTTTGCCTATTTTAAAGCGAAACTTGATGATCAAGATAAAGCAGAGGTACCTCATAAAGTGTGCAAACAGTGTGTTGAGGGTTTACGGATGTGGACCAAGGGAACATGTGCTAAGCTTCCATTTGGTATACCTATGATTTGGCGCGAGCCCAAAGATCATTCAAGTGATTGTTACTTTTGTATAGTGAAAACCTCGGGGTATAACAAGAAAAACAAATGTAAAATAAAGTATCCTAGTTTACCGTCAGCTATACGCCCAGTACCGAATTCAGCCGAAGCCCCGTGCCAGTTTTCAATGAATTTCCCTTTTTTGAAGAAGGAGAATACGGATATAGCATTCAGAAACATTTTTAAAGACTTTCTAGGAAATACACGAGCACTGAATTACTCCGAAATTGTCCAACAACTCTTGGAAAGCTTCCAAAAGCTAGGTTGCAACATGAGCATTAAATTGCATTTTATACACAGCTTCTTGCTAGTTTCCCGGGCAATCTTGTTGCAGTGAGTAGTGAGCAGGGTGAGATTTGAGGGTCATGGAAGCAAGGTATAAGGTAGATGGGACATACATATGATGGCTGACTATTGTTGGAGCATCAAGCGCGAATGTTCACAAACTAAACCACTCCAGAAAAAGCTACAAACGCAAATTTTTATTTTTAAGTACAGTTTATTAATTAAATAATTTTATATGTATGAACTCGATTTAACCAACATTAAATTTTTGTTTATAAATTGTTAAATAAAGCAACCACGGGTCATAACTAGATTATGATGGTGACATCAATAAATAGTAAACTAAAGGCATCATCGCTTCTCCCAATTTTTATTTTACATTTAAGAAATTTCAGTGTCATATATTATCAATTTAAATGACATTTAATTGGCAACTGTGTTAGGAACGGAATCCGGCCAAAAATGAGTTGAAAATTTTAAAGCGGATATGTCTATAAAAGTTTTAAAAAATCTGAGTATCTCTATGCTTTATTATTTCATCAATTCATGTCATTCATAATACATATATTTTTGTAAATAAATTTAAAATGTAAAATATAATTTCTCAAGGTAGCGTTGAAAAGGCAACAGGCGGCCGAGGACAGCTTAGCGATAGGAGTCACCGAGGCGGTCACAGGAAAGAAATTCTGCCATCTCCCGCCTGGACCTATTCTTTCCACTCTACCGATGCCCAAGCAGGGTAAGTAAAGATCCTTGCAATAATTCAGTAAGATATATATGTATATATGTGTGTGTGTTTGTTTATCAACCCTATGCAGTCCATAGATTTTATTTTTTCGCAATCAAGTTTGATGTATAAGTTTTTATTGTTTTTTTTTCCTAACCATTAGATGAGTTCATTAATGCTGAAGTTGTTGAGGAGAGGNTTTTTTGGATCTACCTTGACCGAACCCCAACTAAAATCATCTAAGAATAATATCTACGGTCAAAAAACTCTTTATTTGAACATATTTATTTAATTTTGTTTCATATGTAATATGATGAGATATATATGATGTATTCCTCCCATATGGTTGAGTTAGGCATGGAACACGGACCTATCTCACTGGGGGCTAGAGTCCAAGTTCCTGTCGTAAATATAGCTCTACTGTTAGCGTTCCTGTTAAGAGAGTGGTGCGACAGGAAGTGGCGTACATGAGCTAGATGAGTACATTTACCACAAGATATTCGGAGCAATATATGTGGAGGATTAACCGCAAATGCGCTTAAAAAACGTATTTTCTCTCGTAGACGGCGTACCATTCAGCTTAGAGTAACGGAACTCAACACAGTTATGTTTATTTATAACATACCTATTTTAATACACTGCCGGACAAAATTAAAGGATCACTTCAATATTTTGAAATTACTGAACCGTATAGGTTATTTTTGAAAATATTCTTTTTTCTTTGGAAGTCACACTTTATTATAAGGGTAATAAAACATAAAAAATTATTTTCTAGAAATTTTTAATAGGAAAACAAATCAAAAAATAAAAATGTCCTACAGTCTCAAAATGAAAAAGTAAATCTTTGATATGAAATGAAATAACGAAACTGAATAAAAAGGAAGAATTCGAGGAAAACCATCAATACCATAATTGGTATTCCCACCTCTAGCTCTGATAATTGCTTCCATTCTCCTGCCCATTCCAGCAACCATGGCTCTTCCATGTTGTTCTGGGATGTTGTTCCACTCATCCACTAACATTTCCCTTAAATCTGCCAAATTTTGTGGGTCTCGGGCGCGGACACGTCTTCCAAGCATGTCCCATACACGCTCTATTGGGTTCATATCTGGACTTCTGGGTGGCCAAACCATAACGTCAATTTCTTCTTGTCTGAGGAAATTTTGCACTGATCGAGCAACGTAAGGTCGGGCATTATCGTGCATAAAAATAAAGTTACCTGCGATATTTCTGGCGAAAGGTATTACACGTGGCTCAAGTACCTCCCTAATGTACCTGTCAGCAGTTATCCATCACAACGTTCTTACTAAACTCACAAGTAAAATTACAGTAATTTTTATTAAGTAACAAAGGGGTAATTTACCCCTTTGAAAATTTGGCTCCTTTCCTGACCTCTTAACATTTATTACTGTCCTTCCGTGTTCGCCATGCGCTCATCAGTACTAACATGAGGTACTTGTATATTGATGAACATTTTTTTAAATACATTACTTTTACTTGGGAAATGATGATTCATGTAATTTACTTCTCATTACTATTTTATTTTGTTTAATATTATCCCCCTTGTATATATAATTTTATTGTATTAACACGTTAGCTCTGGAATCTGCATTATTGTGATTTTGTGGCCCCGAAGATGGATGCACTGCGAGCTTAAATGAAAAAAAAAATGAACAAGTGAATTCTTGTTCACGTAGGCTTCCACGGTCGTCAGATGTATTTACCATTTCATCTTCCGGGTTGGACCGTGTCAAGTTGTTGGTAGTTGCCGGGCTTTCGCACATCCTGTGATGGCTTTTTCAGGGCTGAATAGAGAATGAACACGGTCCAACCCGGAAGAAGAAACTGTATATACAAGTGAATTCTTGTTAATTTTCTTATGCAGGTATTTATTCCTAAATCCATTCTGATCGATCGACAACTATTAAAATACTTTTACACTGTAAAAATTGTAAGCAGTAAAGCTGTAATATTCTATTGTAAATAATTTATTTGCCAGAAATAAATAGAGAAAATCCATATTTAGGTAGATCCAGAAAAAATACAAATTTAAAAAAAAAAGTGTGTTATTTAAAAAGATATCCGCCAACGTTTCGGCTTACATTTTAAGCCATCTTCAGGGCTTTGGAAATACAATGTCATGAAAATACAATAATAATTGACAATATTATAATATAGAATTAACATAATGTGATATCTAAAGTATGAATGTAGAAAGCTATATAAGAGAATTTAAAAAACATGCAGACAACACAACCTCTTAAAAAAATAATTAAATAAATTAAAGCAGTAATTGACCTCACCTGTCTATCATGAAGACGAGAGAGGACGTCCTGCCCCTAAGTTCACATTTCCATGACTGAGTAGAAAATATAATTTTTCAAAAATTACCCAAAGATACCGTGGGCGGTGAGGTCAATTACTGTTTTAATTTATTTAATATTCCTTTTGTTAAAGACCTTTTCTCCACCCGCTTCAAGATCTTCCATTGTAAACTCCAATTTCATCCCAATCCATATGCCCAATCCCTGTCGTCAGACTCCAATCTTCACAAACATGAGGATTGGAGTCTGAAGACAGGGAGTCGACTCCTCCCCAGCAACTAAAACGGAGATGGCCTCGCGACCTCCTGGGCCTTAATGCCTAAACCTATTAGGAGTGGAGTAGATGGGCCCCTTCTCCCTGCACAGTGATGACCACTTATTTGTTTTATTGTTGATTTTATTTTTTATATATTTTTTTTTATTTTTTTTTATTTATTTTTTTTTACTTC
>KZ808295.1:200307-211005 GCA_000696205.2 Oncopeltus fasciatus
TTATGATTTTTAAATTTTTTAAAATTAAATATAAATTTAGGAGAATAGGTGTCATTCAGTTATTCTTCTGTAGTTGATGATAAATGTTGTGATTTTAATTAAAGATAGTTTATTTTAACATTACTACTGTTTTCTTTATACATAAGTCACACATTTTAAAGCAAAGGAAATTAATAACTATGATATTTTATGAGTTATTCTTTTCTATTCTAATGATAAAATGTTTAAAGTTGCCAATTTGGCAAGTTTTATAACTTCAAAAGTAATAGAAAGTCACCATCATTAATAATTAAAAATAAAAAAATTAATATATGACATTGACATAATTTAAAAAATTGGTTAATAATAGTTATTTTACATAAACAGTATAAAAAAAGTTAGCTAGTAATCCATGAAGTAAATAATAAATATACAAGAATCTTACGTTAGAAAACGCTCATATAGATATAATAAAATTCTCCATTCATCTTCTACGTATACTTGTTTAGTTTGTTTCAAATTAAAGAAAAATCCTATATAGAAAATAATATTTAAAAAAATCCTTGTAATGCGTCTATAAGTGTGAAATAAATTAATAATAAATGAAATAAGCAAATAAACGAACAACATTTACTTGTAAATAATCTAAAGGGTAATCACTACCAATGAATATAGAAGGTATGATAACATTTACCTGAGTAAATGGACAAAAAGAAAATGAGAAATAGTTAAAAACTGATCTTTCACGCAGGAAAGAATATATATATATTGAGAGAGAGAGAGAGAGAGGGAGCGATTTCAATGTACAGGAGGATAATAAAAAAAATAGGCATACAAAGAATTTGAATTTCCAGTAGAACTTGTTAACTTCTATCAAAGAAAGGTACTCAGAAACGAGATGCTATCATATTCGTATTACAATGATCAACCTCCAGCAACAAATACAAGTGTCTGGTTTATGTAATCCGTGTCATTAGGTATATATATATACCATTCGGTCCATCGGTAAAATGTAACATGACTTACAAGCAAAGAAATTTGTCATGTCCAAGAGGGTCCAAAGATATTCCGAGAAACTGGCAAAAATCCTTTTTGATGCGATACCCACACAACCAACCAAGTATATTAGAACAAATATTATTTTTTTCATCATGTCGGTAGCTGGGGAAGATTAAAGTATCTACCAACTAGAAATAACTTACTCAAAATAGTACTTAAGTACTTTTCACCGACGAAGTGCGACTAGTTTCATAGTGTATATATATATTCGCTGTGAGTTCGATTTTTGTTGGTTTTATTCTTTTAATTTATTATACTGTGCATATTGTTTCTGTCGCAAATTATTAATTAATTAATCATATTTAATACTTAGCATTACAATGTCCCTTACAATGTCCTATGAAAGTCTCGTAATTTTAAGGCATTACTGGGGAAAAAAATTTCACAGTCGCAAAAACAACTAATGAAGTTATTAAATATGAAGAGGAAGATGTTTTTGTCCTTTGCGCGGCGTTGGTTAGAAAAATGTATCAGTGGAAATACCACGTTGGAAAAGAAGACGGACTCGTGACTACCATTAATGGTGTATTGATGAGGTTCTGCAGGAAGCTATTGACTCAAATCAGTCCTCAAGTACTCGCGAACTAGAATTGTACACCTGGAAAGGTGTTGTTTTCCAACACAACTCCAGAAAACACATATTAAGAATCCTTGGCTAGGATGCCTACACCATATAGCTCGTATTGGTTTCGTTATTTCCTGTCATTCAACTTTGTTCAACTTTTTCGGACAGAAATACTACAATGACTGAATAATGGATTTACCAGAGGAGTAGGTCATTAATCAAAACGCTACATATATCATCGATCAGAGTTTCAATTTTATATAAAGAATTATTCTTTGAAAAATACCTGAATTGCCTTTTCCCCTACCCCCAGTTTAAAATTGGAATGCACCCTGTTCTGAAATTTGTAATTAATAGTTGAGAAAAAGGACTGGGAAAATGGGATACGAACCATTTGAGTCAGGAACACTAGAGCCAATGCACCATTTGCTTCCTAATTTAGAGCTAAGACATCTTCTGATATTAAAGTAACATGAAGAATTTGAATTTCAGTTGTAGCCTTTTTTTTGTCTAGTATGACAATATTAGCCTTGTATGTTAAAGAATAGTAAACTAATTTTAATATGGCATATAATACTTTGCCATAAGTGTGTATTAAAATTTTAAGAAAATCATGATTAAAACAAAAAGAAAAGCAAGCTATTCACTTTGATAAAAAATATGAATGGATCCCATAAGGTAACCTGGCATCTATCTCTAATTGTTGACTTAATTTGGTCTTTTGATCGCATATTGCACTTATGTTTGATTTAAATATTTTGTGACCGTCTGGATAGGCTGTTGAAGATATGATTTTATCTCCTTATTTTTACACATATTTAATATTTGGTTTAAGCATAACCAAGTGTTCAAAGGGATATGAAATGAAAACTATCTATTTTTTGATAGCTTTTGTTATAATATGAACAAAAATTATAAACAGAATAACCAATATTCTTTTTGAAAACAAAGTAATGTGAGGTGACTCCATTTTATCTCCAGATTGTTGTACTTTGTTGATGGTAAAATTTATAAACAACACAACAATACTCTAGACTGACAGAGTAGATATCTTGAAACTTTGAGAGGAAATTGTCACAAAAATCTCACAAATTGAGAAGCTTAATTACTGACCATTACTCATTTTTCATTCCATCCACAACCATTAAAAAATAAATATGAATACAGACTTACCTTTTATTAGCTTATTAATGGGACAGTCTAATGAACTAAATGAAATAAAGAAACTTTTCATAGACCACTGGCTAATAGTCTTATCTTGAACTAGTGCCAATAATAAATAGTGGCTCCACCTCTAATTTAGCTGATTAATAAAAGATAATTTGTAATAATTATTTAATTCAAGTTCTATCACAACACATCATTTAAGGTAAACTATCACTCCCAATACCAGTGTATTGTACTACTCAAATCCATTAAATTTTTTTTAACGTAAAATTTTTCATTATGAAAATTCATATTTTATCCAAAAAAACAAAACGCACTTTTTTAAAAAGTAATAATCGTAACTCTCAATAATGACTGCCTTTTTATACTTTGAATAGAGTGACATTACACTTAAGATCACTTATTGGTCCAATTTTGCCCTTTAAGAAACATGGTCATTCCTTTAAGAAATAATATAAATATTAATGTTATCATGAAAGATTTTTCATAATTTTTTTATTATTTTCTCTTCCATCATACGTACATACCTATTATAAGTGTGGGTCTCTGTTTGTCAACAACAATTCTGAATTAAAAATGTTTCCATAATACATAACTTACAGTTGCTCAAATAATTTCAGTATAATATTAAAATAATTTTATTTTATTAGTTATTTAAAGGAATAGATTCATTAGTAAATTACAAGAAAAATTCAAGTATAAATATTCGTGTATAATAAGCATGACATTGAGAATTTCACTTGGTTTATGCAGTGGAACTCTTTGATTCAATCAATAGAATTCAAGCTGAGAGACTTAAAAAAAAAAATTTTTAATTTAAAATCATTTAAAAAAATCTTATCTAGAAAAACAGATCAGTCATGATGTAGCTACAGTAAAGCAGGAGTCTCTCGGATACGCTGGCCTGAATTGGAAGGCAGTAAAACAGATGATAGTGAAGATCTTCTCTGGCACAAGGATTACCATCATATCCTGCCTTTTCAACCTGTGGAAAGCTACTAAGACCCTGTCAGACGTGGACAAGTTTTACATGGACGAACAAGTTTTTTGTCAGAAAAATCAGCTGCTACTTTAAAAAGGAATTTACCATTACGTTGGGAAAAAGTTATTGCCTGTATCTTAGAATATTTTGGTGAATAAATGTATTTATGAGTAATTATTTGTTTATTTTGAACTTGCTTAATAAAATTGATAGGACTTTTTGAATTGCGAGTAGAACATGAGACACTGATACTTTTAACTGAATTGTGCTGGCTTTAAAAAAAGGATAGTCTAGCAAGGTTTTTTCAGCTTTGAAGTTTATTTATTTATTTTTCTATAATACATAAACAATGCGATTAATTTGTGGAATTCAGAAAGCCAATTTTTCGATTCATTGAACTCAGTGAACTGGCATTTTCAAGATTCAGATATAATTAATATAAATATATTATATATAAATTCATGCATATTCAGTAAAGACCTGAGGCTTTTGAACCTTTTACAAACATGTTGAAATTAAAATTTTTTCCTTCTCATAGCTTTTGTCACAAACTCAAATTTATGGATTTCAAATTAATTGTATATACAATTTCAATAAATATTATATTTTTTAAGAAATTTCTTGAAGGTTCAAACTACATGAAATATGGTTATATGATCTGCAATGATAATAGGAAAGAGAAAGAATAGACTGCCATAGTAAGAATAATGGTTATTGGAATCTCTTTTTCTTGGACACCAAATTCACAAGGCCAAATGATTATCATCAGAATCATTTACTTTTAATCAAATTGATAAAACTGTGACCAATATAAAACTGATACCAATCATAGGACTTATCTTCTTAGCATTTCATTCTAGCAACTTAATATTCATATATAAATTAGAAAATAAATTAATTTATATTATGATGTTTCAAATTTTTTAAAAATATTAAATATAAATTTAGGGGGATAGGTGTCATTTAATTATTCTTCTGTAGTTGATGATGTATGTTGTGATTTTAAATAAAGATAGTTATATGTATATTACTACTGTTTTCTTTACTCATAAGTCACTCATTTGAAAGCAAAGGAAATTAATTACTATGATATTTTATGTGATATTCTTTTCTATTCTGATGATAAAATGTGAAAGTTGCCGATTTGACAAGTTTTTTAACTTTAAAACTAATAGAAAATGACAAACATTCATAATTTAAAATATCCCCTACAATTTTGGTCCTTTGTGCCTATCTTCATCATTTATATTATAAAATGGGCTCAAAGCATAGATTTGAATTAAATTTGACTTTTATTTATATTTAATTATTGCTTTGTGAATATAGATCATCTTTCAACATCAAACTTTGCAGGAAATTAAAAAATTTAATTTTCAATTTAATTTTACCTTGGTTTTGAGTTAAAAATACAAATAACGTAATTTAAAGAACACTCCATTTTTCAGTTTGAATCTCTTTTACGGCAATGGGGGTGGAGATAGATACAAAGAGCTCAAATGAGAGTCATATAATAGAGAAATTGAATTCCTTCAAATTNATATGAATAAGAATTAACAAACTATTTATAATTATTTAAAACATATATTAATAAATGACAAATATTTCTTTTTCTTATTTCATACCACTAACCAAACAAATATTTTGCTGATCTTTATATATTCTTTATATATACTGATCATTATTTAATAGAGTTGTCCCATAAAAATAAAAATTTACTAATGAAATTCGTAAGTAACATTCTTGTCAAATATATTGAGTTATAAACATTGTAAAATCTATTCAAATTTCTAAAATCCCCTAACAGATGAGCTTACTTCGATATAGATATTGATTTTATAAAACTGTTAGTATTATTTGTAAAAAATTAACTATATATATTCTAAATTAAACTAAAACTTGCAATAAAACCTGTTTTTACATTTAGATTTATGGAATTTCTTATAAAATATATTTACATTATATGAATTATACGAGCAACATACATGCATGCATCAAAGCACATATTTGATAAATATCAAAAGGCATAAGTACTAAACCAACAGTTTCTGTCTTTGAAGAGCATTGCACCCTTAAAGATGAGTCATAAGGCTGATTTATTTAATGTGGGAATTGTAAAAGATGAGAAGAATAATAAATATAGAAAATTTGAGGCATTGGATATTATAAGAGTCAGTTATACATTTGATTACAAGGGCCATAAGTATATTTTTGAATAATATGATAACTGAAGGTAATTACATTATATGAATTTAATTACCCTGGAACCAGGTGTGTGAGTGTGTATATGTAATATGAGAATGGCTTGTGTATGTCTGAAGGAGTGGTGGGAAGATAGGATTTAGAACTGTCAGCAGTTTCCTTTTTTATGGCTTTGTTCTCATTCACATAGGATTGAACATTTCTTATTTGTTCATTTAAAATATTTTTTATTTTTATGCTGCTAATGTATTCATTATTCTTAGATATTATGTAAAATTATGTGTTCACGAAGTAAATGAAATAGTAATACACCATCCCGTTTGCATCCCCGTTGGCCTACTAGCAGGAATGTGTATAAAGCATTCCATACTGCATCTCNAAATCAATCTCATTTTGAGATATTCATAGTCGCAACTGAAGAGTAATTTATTTATTGTCATTTTTTTGTCCCAAATGACAATGACTGAACAATAAGACATTTATTGTCACCCCTGAAATGTATTCATTTCAAATTCTCAACATAAACTAAAAACTGGTCATAAAATATTACTTGGGAAATAATTTGTATTAAAATTCTAATAAAACTGGGTACATATGAATAAGAATTAACAAACTATTTATAATTATTTAAAACATATATTAATAAATGACAAATATTTCTTTTTCTTATTTCATACCACTAACCAAACAAATATTTTGCTGATCTTTATATATTCTTTATATATACTGATCATTATTTAATAGAGTTGTCCCATAAAAATAAAAATTTACTAATGAAATTCGTAAGTAACATTCTTGTCAAATATATTGAGTTATAAACATTGTAAAATCTATTCAAATTTCTAAAATCCCCTAACAGATGAGCTTACTTCGATATAGATATTGATTTTATAAAACTGTTAGTATTATTTGTAAAAAATTAACTATATATATTCTAAATTAAACTAAAACTTGCAATAAAACCTGTTTTTACATTTAGATTTATGGAATTTCTTATAAAATATATTTACATTATATGAATTATATGAGCAACATACATGCATGCATCAAAGCACATATTTGATAAATATCAAAAGGCATAAGTACTAAACCAACAGTTTCTGTCTTTGAAAAGCATTGCACCCTTAAAGATAAGTCATAAGGCTGATTTATTTAATGTGGGAATTGCAAAAGATGAGAAGAACAATAAATATAGAAAATTTGAGGCATTGGATATTATAAGAGTCAGTTATACATTTGATTACAAGGGCCATAAGTATATTTTTTAAAAATATGATAACTAAAGGTAATTACATTATTTGAATTTAATTACCCTGGAACCAGGTGTGTGAGTGTGTATATGTAATATGAGAATGGCTTGTGTATGTCTGAAGGAGTGGTGGGAAGATAGGATTTAGAACTGTCAGCAGTTTCCTTTTTTATGGCTTTGTTCTCATTCACATAGGATTGAACATTTCTTATTTGTTCATTTAAAATATTTTTTATTTTTATGCTGCTAATGTATTCATTATTCTTAGATATTATGTAAAATTATGTGTTCACGAAGTAAATGAAATAGTAATACACCATCCCGTTTGCATCCCCGTTGGCCTACTAGCAGGAATGTGTATAAAGCATTCCATACTGCATCTCTCAGTAGTTGGCTCACCGATTTGTCCGCCTGTAAAACAAATAAATAATTTTCTCACTTTAAAAAAAAATAATACTGGCCTCCTTTATAAATTTTTTGCATGTTAGAAGTCAATTATACAAAGGTTAAAAAGAAAAATTAAGTGCAAAGCAGTTAAACAACTAAACAAAGGCTTTACATGTAATTGTTAAGAGGGACAGGCATAATATTGAGTTGAGCANTTCCGCAGTTGGAAATTAATATGAACGCATTTTTCTTCATTAATTTTTATTCTTCATTTGCCACACCATTGTATTAGTAAATTATCTGAAATTTCTAAATAATAAAAATATATTTAGGTAACTTATATATTATAAATAGTAAATGTTACAAAATAGTTTTATTGATTTTATAAATCGTGATTATATCAAAATTCTAAATAAAAAAAAAGATTTTGGTCGATGTACTGAATTCTTTTAGAATTTGTTAATATTGACTTTAATGTAAGATAATAAATATTTGGTTGTTATTTTGAAAAAATATTTAATACATTTTTCATTAATATGAAACTTACAGCTTGAAAAATTTAAAAATTTCATTGCGGTAAATTAAGAATTGAGTTCGTTAGAGCGATTACGTATATACGCTTATACACGCTAACACATGGGCGTGCATAAACTCAATTAAATGCTTACACATATATGCATATACAGATTATCTAATGGATAAGCAAATTAAATAAAATTTGTTTGATTATAATTTTTGGTTCTTATTTTTATTATTTTTTTTTTTTGTTAAGATAAAGTTGAATGGTAGACCTAAATATATTCTTTTAATTGCAATTGGTCATGACTAACTAATTCTTTTTCCCTAGAGATAGTAATTGGAATTAAAAGTTTGTTAATTCAAGTGAAGAATTCCTTTCTTGTGGAAGCTATATATGTAATATTTTGTTTTTCAAGCATTTATCAAAAAGACACTTAGTTCAGCTAATATTAAATTTGCAGAACTATAATCTAAATTATATAAGGAAGCCAACACTGCTAAAAATATGTAATTATACAGTTAATAAAGATAATTAAAAATCTATTAATAAATAGTAATAATGCCTATTTCAAAAAGACCCAAAATTTAAAAATGGACTCAGCATTTAGGAACTAGTCTAAATACATAATTTATAATTATTGTATTAAACAAATTTTCAAATAATAATAACTCAATGTATAAATTCTACTATTATATGTAGACTATAGGTATACAGAAACATTTTACAGTATCTGTTTAGTTTACTATTTCCTATTATCTTCCAATGTTTCGGCTTACATTGTAAGCCATCTTCAGGGCTGTTTAAATACAATGACATAAGAACAAAATTTTAAAAAAATTAAATGATTCATATTATTATTACATAGAATTGCCACTACTAAATATAAAGTGACATCAAATGTATGAATGAAGTAAAATATGTAGAAAAATTCAAAATATAAACAACAAACTACAAAAAAATATACATAATTCACCACACCTACATATCATGAAGGTAAGAGGGGATGTTCTGTCACTAAGATTCTATTTTCATGACTGAGAGATAGGGTATGAAACTTGTGAAATTTTTTTTGAGATAGACAATGTGGGTGGTGGAAGAGTGAGAAGTGGGTAAAAGGTGGTAAGTACAAATAAGTACAAAGCTCGCTCTACAGAGAAATTTTTTTATAAGTCCGTAATGTTGTCAACTGGATTGTGTTGCAAGTGATTGCATTGTGATGTGAACAGTTTCTGTCAGAGAGTGTGAGTGGTCTGTAGATAAGGTTTTTGGCCACATTTATTTTTTGACCACTAGGATGAGATAAGTTAAAGTGGAAAAGACGACCAGAGTAAGTGTGCTTGGTATACCAATCATTGCAGATAGAGCCATTAGTGTTACGGATAATACGGATGTCAAGGAAGGGGAGTTGACAGTCAGACTCAATTTCAATGGTAAATTTAAGAGGAGGGTGGAAAGAGTTAAATGCAGTAAGGATCTGTGGGATTTTTCCTGGATTAAGATTCAGGAACAAGCCATCAACATTTTTTTTTAAGGAAGAAAATATCGTTACGAAAGGACGGAAGGATATAGTCCAAGAGGTCATTATGAGTGATGTTTGAAATGTCGGTTATTTCCTATAGCCAGACTGTTAACCTGGTTAAAGTAATAACCTAGGTAAATGAGATTGCCAGACATACTACATAAGGAAAGGGACTCGATGTATGTAGATTGGGATAGTGTAGTGTGGTCATGAATTATGGTACATCCTGAAGATGGCTTACAATGTAAGCCGAAACATTGGCAAATAATTCAAAAATTAGTATTTTTTGGATCTACCTAAACTGAACCCCTATAAAAAACATCTAATAATAATACTAATGGTTTCACTATATCACTGGTTAAAATAGAAAAATGGCAGTTAATTTTTTTTTATTTTATCAAAGTACCTTGGCAATGGCTTTAAGAGGTGACTGTGAGTTGAGAGCAATGTGGATGATAGAAATATCAGCAGGGAAGATATTTTTGACCTCCTTCACAGCAAGGCATTCTGTCCGTACTTTCTGAACCTTAATATGCTTTGAAGGTTTAATATATTGCCACCAACCATCAATTAACAATACCTTTCCAACCAGCTGGACTGGTATTATAAATAGGTAATAAATGCCACTCATTACCAATCTTAGGTTTAAGCTAGGACTAATACTTTAGATACTCTAAAAAAAGGGGTAGTAATGAAAGAAAATTTTAAAAATTAAATCCTATGCACAGCTGTTTGGTTTACATAGCTAAAAATGATCAAATCCTTCGATAATTATCCTTCAAAATATTTCAACTCAGTCACTCTCAATTGCTTATTTGAGGCAAAGAAAAGGAGAGCTAAGATGAAAAGTATTGAACCAAACTAATAGAACAACCACCTGTTCAAACGATGTCTTACCCATCAATGGAGTAAGGCTTATAACTCTTAGTTTAACCTATTGAGAGTGGTGTCATTGGTCACCTTCTCTCCTCATGTGATTGATATTGAATGTCATTTTTTTTTCTAATTCATTGTGGTGATCAAATTACAAAATGTTTTAATTTAACAGAATGTAATAAATAATAAATAAAAA
>KZ808295.1:212503-237248 GCA_000696205.2 Oncopeltus fasciatus
AAACAATGTAACCCAAATAATACTATAATATTTTTATAATATAATAATACTGTTTAAATATGCACTATTAACAGAATTTTGTAAAAGAAAAATAATTAGAAGTTACTCACCCTATTTCACTCAGCAATAAATGGTTTGGCAAAAAAAAAAAAAAAATCGTCCTTAAGAGTTTAATATAAATTAATGCTTGAAAAAATTATAAAATTTTGTTGTTTTTTATTTGTTTTTATATTAAAGAATGAAACATAATATTCAAAATACAGGGAGAGCAATTTTTCACACACACACACACAAAATATAAGCATAAAAAAATGAACGTACTTCTCACCAAGGGTTCCACAAGGAAGAGGATAATTATCATAAACCATGTCACTAAGAGAAAGGAGAAGATTTTCCCGAGAAAACATATCTGGACAAATTGAAGACGCTCTTCCTTCAATTTTAGTTTTCAATTCTGATGGTTTAGGTGCAATATTGAACATTCTTTGAAATGCTTCTCCTGGGTCTGCTGTATTATTCAGTGAACCGAATTCTGAGAAGAAAAAAAAAAGAAAAGCATTAATGAAAAATTAATAATCAGTATTCTAAAAAATGAACAGCCAGCCAAGTTTTTTTTTATTTATATAATGAAGGCTGGAATTCCCAGATCAATATAGTAAATAGTCACTCCCAGGAGCACACGAGGAATTTTCTGGTTCATTAGAAAAGAAGCTCTGGAAGAAAGAAAAACTAACTGTGCACTGTGAGAACTGAACTGTGGATCTTTGGATAAGGAATCTAGCCCCATAACCATACATTCTAAATGTTAAAATATGCCAAATCAAATTTGAGGTTTTGGTTAAAACCCAAGTCTATATATTTTTTACTTAATCTTAAACCAAAGAAAAACTTGGCAATCTTATCTTGCAATGTTTTAATATTGGAGAATAAAAATCGAGGTAAAAATAGGGCTCAACTAGATAGCCTGTGAAAACTTTGAATACACTTAATATATTTTCCTCATCAGTCTTGAAATAACAGTGAACAGATTCAGATTATACTTCTTATAAAATATCTGTATTCTGAGGACATCTATGTGGGTCAAATTTTAAAATGAAATTAGCAGGATTAAAAATTACAAAATAATTAAGAGCTCCAAAGAACGAAAAAAAATTTAAAAAGATAGTTAAAATGGGAAAAGTAAGCATGGACAATTTTTTTTGTGTGTGAAAAATGGCTTATATTGTAGGAGATTTTGGTCATTAACATTACGAGGTCATGATATAATATTTTATCAGGAACTGTTCTGATGTATTTGTACATGAAGTACAAAACAGTACCTGCAATACTTCAAAAACTATTAAGAAATCAATGATAAAAAAAATATTAACAATTAAGAGAAAGTAAAAGGTATGGTTAAGATAACAGCTTAGCTGAGGGAATCCACTCAAGTCACCTAGGTCAGGCACCATGGGCTAGAGTCCCACCATGGGCAATATCTAATCGATAAATATAAGTTTAGCTCAGAGCCATGGCTGAGTAAAATAGGTGCCTACCTATAGATGCCTCTCTCTCCCCATGACACAAAGTAATAAATGAGAGAAAAAAGAAAAATGATATGCCCACTAGAATATGTAACATAAAAATAATGTTTTTTATTATTTATTTAGAAATTCTAGACTCAATATTTGACCAATGAAACTTGATTTTAAGTCAATCTAATTGAATAAATAAACAAAATTTTATTTTTATTTTTAAAAGTTGAAATATAATCAATAGTACTAAGTAGAAAAATAGTCAAAATCATTCAAAATATTACGCAGAACATTTAGTCTTTAAATATAAATCCTCTAATAAAATCAAGCAATTGAAAAACAAAAATCACTTGCAGGTGAAATAGAACCACTGTAACAATCATAACATGATTTATACAATTTTTTAAGTCTCCTGTCCTAAACTTATTTCTCTGAGAATTTGTATTACCTGGGAAACTTGAATTAAGTAAAGCAAACAAGATTACCTTGTCATACCAAGATTAGCTATCGAGACTGAATTCATGTCAATCCTCCCCTCATAAAACTTGATGGTCAACAAGTTACCTCCAAATTGATTCTTTTCTAGCCGGCAAACAAACAAGAAGCATGAAACCAACCTTTAATTCCCAAAATTCAACATAAAACCTCACAATAAAAGAACCACCAATTTATGAAGCAGCCAGAACCGAAGACATTCTCCAAAAGTAGCCGACGCTAAACTCGCGCCCTTCAACATCAACTACCTCCTGGCTCCATGATTCCCTTATATCATGAAAGCCTTGCGAGGTTTTAGTAGGGATCCACTTTTTCTAACATTAAACTAACAAGCTCAAAACATACCCTTTTAAAGAAAATTATAAAAATACTCACTTCTAACTCGAAACTCTGCCAAAACTGGAATCTAGTCCTCACTGGATGTTCACACTGACGAAGTTCTTGCTGTACTAAAGAGAACTTCTGTAGGCGGTAGTGAGGTGCTTTCGTAAGTATCGGGAATTGGAATTTACCGTTGCTTGGGAAAACCTTTTTCGGGATTAAGTTTATCTACCTGCTACTCATCCCCAACAGTAGGAAGTGAAAGTAAGTCTGCGTCGTTTAAAGTGACAAGTTGTCACATGCAGTCTGTAGTACATCTAGCGCCATGTGCCGTAATAAAATTGACAATAAATTAAATTGAATTACAGTTATTTTTTTCAAGACCTCATTTAATATTATAGCTATTTTTAAAGTACAAATGTTTACAAATATTAGCTTTAATGACCGCCATGGTTGACACGCCAAGAAAAAGAAAAAAGTAATAAATTTATAATCTTGTAGTTTGTATTATATATTTATAAAATGTTCTACAGTACTGCAAATTAAGAATTGCTTATATTTTTATTTAATCAACATCGGAAGTCAGTAATGTTTTTTTGTTTTTTTTAAAGAAAAATTATGAAGGCCGGCAACTGATCAAATAACTCAATTAGGTGTTTTTGTTTCTATTAAAAAAGCCCCTTTTTTCAATTAAAAATGCATTTGCAAATATTTTGAAAGAAATTAGAAATCGGTTTGTCAAATTCCTATGATTTACAAATGTTCTAACTTATATTCTATTGTGAATACAAGTCGTATTTGGAAGGACAGGAAGACATTCCGAGTACCTGCTTCACTCATTTACATTGTTTAGGGGTTGGAGTATTTTTTACAATTTTTTTTTCTCAGCTATTTTATTATTTCTGACTTGCGCCTGTAAGACTATTGGCTACAGATAACATGGAAATAGATCCCAAAGTGCCAGATCCGTCTGGTTCTTTGAAGCCCTCTTTTAAATTTGACTGTTCTACCATAAAGGGAAATGGTCTAAAAAATATTTGGTTATTTCTTTAGCTAAAAATCATGAAAATAAAACTTTCAAAGATTTTTCCATTTAAATTATCTCGATTCATATAATGTTACTGCCCTCAAATAAACATTAATTTTTAAAATCTGTTATCATATTACTTGAAGTAGCAAAAAGAATATTTCAAACAATAAACAATCTACTAGCTCCATAATTTTAATTTTAACAAAGCTGAGTTACCGGAAAAAATTATCGTCGATTTTTCAAAAGTAAAAGTAATTCCATACACTAGGCCGCTGATTTTTTATAGGTGTTACGGATATCATCACAGATCTCGTACCTACAAAGTAGATAATTTTACCTATGGGCATCATCACGATGACGATATTGGGAAACGAGATTGCAATATATATAAATTGAGAGTTATTTTGATTTTGTAGATATTATTATTAGATGATTTTTTGTTGGATTCGGTCAAGGTAGGTTATAAAAAATACAAATTTAAAATTTTTTTATATTTTTTCAATTAATTGTCAACTTTTCGGTTTTATTATTATTCATAAATAATAAATAATATTATAGGCAATTCTGTCTTCTGTCTAGCTGATTTGAGCAATTAAAGAACTCATAAGAAGGATTTTTAGAAGGAAGCTTCAAATTATCAAATAAATATAGGGAAAGCATAAGCTATTGAAATATCATTTCTGAAAAAATGACCGCTCTGTTTCTTTTTGAGCTATAAATTCCAAATTAACATATTCCAAATTAGCTACTCATTATAAAGTTCACTAAGAACTGGATTTACTCCTACAACTTAGGTAGCCAAAGCGGTGAGAAAATTTCCCCCAAGACCAGACTTCAAAGAAAAGCTTTCACAAATTCACAGAAAAACTCTTTTGTTAAAAGGCAGTGGCTTAAATTTGAGTGCCTTCATTCTAGGCAGATTCAGGTAGAGAGAAAAGTGTAATACCTTCCCTTCCTTTCACTTCAATAAATTCAGAAGGCTATTTCGATGAAATACAGATAAGGTTATTTTCATTATTTTTAATCCCACGTGAATTTTAACAATTTTTAGTGCAAGGGAACAGAATAAAAAATCTAAGTGTCCCAGCCAGGACTCGCACCTTGATCTCCAGCTTTCCGGGCCGGTGCGTTACCATAAATGTTATTATTAATAATAAATGTTATTGCACTAAAAATTATTATTATTAGTTGTTTTTTCTCTCTTTGTTTTGTTAGTGTGTGGTCAATGTAGATCCAAAAAAAAAATTTTTAAATATGTATTTTTTATATTATCTGCCGACGTTTTGGCAGATATTCGGATGCCCTGTCCCCACTCGCCTTCATGATATCCCTGAAGATGGCAAACAATGTAACCCAAAACATTGGCAGATAATTTAAAAAATACACATTTTTTAAAGTTTGAATTTTTTTTGGATCTACATTAGACGAACCCCAACAAAACAAAAAAAAAACATATAAGAGTAAGGTTATTTTGTTCCCTTATCTGGATAACTGTACCAGGAAATGTATAAGGCTACATAGATGTGGCCCTACTTAGTCTTTTAAAACTTGCATATTTTAATTATATGCAATTTTGTTGTTAATATCACTGACAAAATTTGTTTTTTGCATTTCACAGCCACAATTTTTAAAAAACTATAGTAAATTTCCGAATATCAATATAATGATTAAGGATTAAATTCAAAATCTTTGTCAAAAATTGTAAGCAATAAAATTCCTAGTTCCACTTCTAATTGCCATGGTTCTTACATTGGGAAAACTAAATACCCTATTTCCTGTAGAATTAACATCCGGATTTGAATATCCAAAAGTTAACCTAACCTAAAATATCTGTGTTACATATTTATTTACATTTGCCTGGGCGCTATAGTAAATATGGGCGTAAGAATTAAGCGGTAAAACTTACTTCATGTCCAGCCAATGGGCATAACAAAATCAATTTTTAGCTCTATCAACTTTTTAGGAAATAATGTAAGTGAAATATAAAAATAAATAAAATTGGAATTGTCTGTTTTGTAGTAGTAAAGGATTGTAGTTTCAACATGATATTTTTGTTTTATTGTTTGTGGCTTTTACATTTGCATTGTTATCATTATTCAACTAGCAAGGTAACTTTGTATCTTAAACTCATTCTCACTTTATATGTTGGTTTTTAGAATCATTTTCTCCTGATTTTCAGTATGCGATTTATGATTAATAAATTAATATATGACCTTGACATAATTTAAAAAATTGGTTAATAATAGTTATTTTACATAAACAGTATAAAAAAAGTTAGCTAGTAATCCATGAAGTAAATAATAAATATACAAGAATCTTAAGTTAGAAAACGCACATATAGATATAATAAAATTCTCCATTCATCTTCTACGTATACTTGTTTAGTTTGTTTCAAATTAATGAAAAATCCTATATAGAAAATAATATTTAAAAAAATCCTTGTAATGCGTCTATAAGTGTGAAATAAATTAATAATAAATGAAATAAGCAAATAAACGAACAACATTTACTTGTAAATAATCTAAAGGGTAATCACTACCAATGAATATAGAAGGTATGATAACATTTACCTGAGTAAATGGACAAAAAGAAAATGAGAAATAGTTAAAAACTGATCTTTCACGCAGGAAAGAATATATATATATTGAGAGAGAGAGAGAGAGAGGGAGCGATTTCAATGTACAGGAGGATAATAAAAAAAATAGGCATACAAAGAATTTGAATTTCCAGTAGAACTTGTTAACTTCCATCAAAGAAAGGTACTCAGAAACGAGATGCTATCATATTCGTATTACAATGATCAACCTCCAGCAACAAATACAAGTGTCAGGTTTATGTAATCCGTGTCATTAGCAGATTATATATATATATAAATTATTAATTAATTAATCATATTTAATACTTAGCAGTAAAATGTCCCATACAATGTCCTATGAAAGTCTCGTCATTTTAAGGCATTACTGGGGAAAAAAATTTCACAGTCGCAAAAACAACTAATGAAGTTATTAAATATGAAGAGGAAGGTGTTTTTGTCCTTTGCGCGGCGTTGGTTAGAAAAATTTATCAGTGGAAATACCACGTTGGAAAAGAAGACGGACTCGTGACTACCATTAATGGTGTATTGATGAGGTTCTGCAGGAAGCTATTGACTCAAATCAGTCCTCAAGTACTCACGAACTAGAATTGTACACCTGGAAAGGTGTTGTTTTCCAACACAACTCCAGAAAACACATATTAAGAATCCTTGGCTAGGATGCCTACACCATATAGCTCGTATTGGTTTCGTTATTTCCTGTCATTCAACTTTGTTCAACTTTTTCGGACAGAAATACTACAATGACTGAATAATGGATTTACCAGAGGAGTAGGTCATTAATCAAAACGCTACATATATCATCGATCAGAGTTTCAATTTTATATAAAGATTTATTCTTTGAAAAATACCTGAATTGCCTTTTCCCCTACCCCCAGTTTAAAATTGGAATGCACCCTGTTCTGAAATTTGTAATTAACAGTTGAGAAAAAGGCCTGGGGAACCGGGATACGAACCATTTGAGTCAGGAACACTAGAGCCAATGCACCATTTGCTTCCTAATTTAGAGCTCAGAAATCTTCTGATATTAAAGTAATATGAAGAATTTGAATTTCAGTTGTAGCCTTTTTTTTTGTCTAGTATGACAATATTAGCCTTGTATGTTAAAGAATAGTAAACTAATTTTAATATGGCATATAATTCTTTGCCATAAGTGTGTATTAAAATTTCAAGAAAATGATGATTAAAACAAAAAGAAAAGCAAGCTATTCACTTTGATAAAAAATATGAATGGATCCCATAAGGTAACCTGGCATCTATCTCTAATTGTTGACTTAATTTGGTCTTTTGATCGCATATTGCACTTATGTTTGATTTAAATATTTTGTGACCGTCTGGATAGGCTGTTGAAGATATGATTTTATCTCCTTATTTTTACTCATATTTAATATTTGGTTTAAGCATAACCAAGTGTTCAAAGGGATATGAAATGAAAACTATCTATTTTTTGATAGCTTTTGTTATAATATGAACAAAAATTATAAACAGAATAACCAATATTCTTTTTGAAAACAAAGTAATGTGAGGTGACTCCATTTTATCTCCAGATTGTTGTACTTTGTTGATGGTAAAATTTATAAACAACACAACAATACTCTAGACTGACAGAGTAGATATCTTGAAACTTTGAGAGGAAATTGTCACAAAAATCTCACAAATTGAGAAGCTTAATTACTGACCATTACTCATTTTTCATTCCATCCACAACCATTAAAAAATAAATATGAATACAGACTTACCTTTTATTAGCTTATTAATGGGACAGTCAAATGAACTAAATGAAATAAAGAAACTTTTCACAGACCTCTGGCTAATAGTGTTTTCTTGAACTAGTGCAAATAATAAATAGTGGCTCCACCTCTAATTTAGCTGATTAATAAAAGATAATTTGTAATAATTATTTAATTCAAGTTCTATCACAACACATCATTTAAGGTAAACTATCACTCCCAATACCAGTGTATTGTACTACTCAAATCCATTAAATTTTTTTTTAACGTAAAATTTTTCATTATGAAAATTCATATTTTATCCAAAAAACAAAACGCACTTTTTAAAAAAGTAATAATCGTAACTCTCAATAATGACTGCCTTTTTATACTTTGAATAGAGTGACATTACACTTAAGATCTCTTATTGGTCCAATTTTGCCCTTTAAGAAACATGGTAATTCCTTTAAGAAATAATATAAATATTAATGTTATCATGAAAGATTTTTCATAATTTTTTTTATTATTTTCTCTTCCATCATACGTATATACCTATTATATGTGTGGGTCTCTGTTTGTCAACAACAATCCGGATTCCCAAAATTTAATTAAAAATGTTTCCATAATACATAACTTACAGGTGCTCAAATAATTTCAGTATAATATTAAAATAATTTTATTTTATTAGTTATTTAAAGGAATAGATTCATTAGTAAATTACAAGAAAAATTCAAGTATAAATATTCGTGTATAATAAGCATGACATTGAGAATTTCACTTGGTTTATGCAGTGGAACTCTTTGATTCAATCAATAGAATTCAAGCTAAGAGACTTGTTGTTGGGAGAGTTATTGCCTGTGAAGTTAAGTAATTTTTTTTTCTATAATACATAAACATTGCGATTAATTTGTGGAATTCAGAAAGCCAATTTTTCGATTCATTGAACTCAGTGAACTGGCATTTTCAAGATTCAGATATAATTAATATAAGGTTTTTTCAGCTTTGAAGTTTATTTATTTATTTTTCTATAATACATAAACAATGCGATTAATTTGTGGAATTCAGAAAGCCAATTTTTCGATTCATTGAACTCAGTGAACTGGCATTTTCAAGATTCAGATATAATTAATATAAATATATTATATATAAATTCATGCATATTCAGTAAAGACCTGAGGCTTTTGAACCTTTTACAAACATGTTGAAATTAAAATTTTTTCCTTCTCATAGCTTTTGTCACAAACTCAAATTTATGGATTTCAAATTAATTGTATATACAATTTCAATAAATATTATATTTTATAAGAAATTTCTTGAAGGTTCAAACTACATGAAATATGGTTATATGATCTGCAATGATAATAGGAAAGAGAAAGAGTAGACTGCCATAGTAAGAATAATGGTTATTGGAATCTCTTTTTCTTGGACACCAAATTCACAAGGCCAAATGATTATCATCAGAATCATTTACTTTTAATCAAATTGATAAAAATGTGACCAATATAAAACTGATACCAATCATAGAACTTATCTTCTTAGCATTTCATTCTAGCAACTTCATATTCATATATAAATTAGAAAATAAATTAATTTATATTATGATGTTTCAAATTTTTTAAAAATATTAAATATAAATTTAGGGGGATAGGTGTCATTTAATTATTCTTCTGTAGTTGATGATGTATGTTGTGATTTTAATTAAAGATAGTTATATTTAAACATTACTACTGTTTTCTTTACTCATAAGTCACTCATTTGAAAGCAAAGGAAATTAATAACTATGATATTTTATGTGATATTCTTTTCTATTCTGATGATAAAATGTGAAAGTTGCCGATTTGACAAGTTTTTTAACTTTAAAACTAATAGAAAGTGACAATCATTAATAATTTAAAATATCCCCTACAATTTTGGTCCTTTGTGCCTATCTTCATCATTTATATTATAAAATGGGCTCAAAGCATAGTTTTGAATTAAATTTGACTTTTATTTATATTTAATAATTGCTTTGTGAATATAGATCATCTTTCAACATCAAACTTTGCAGGAAATTAAAAAATTTAATTTTCAATTTAATTTTACCTTGGTTTTGAGTTAAAAATACAAATAACGTAATTTAAAGAACACTCCATTTTTCAGTTTGAATCTCTTTTACGGCAATGGGGGTGGAGATAGATACAAAGAGCTCAAATGAGAGTCATATAATAGAGAAATTGAATTCCTTCAAATTTACCTGATTTTTACCATTCAAGGAATATGACAAGAGAAAAATAGATTACCAAAAATTCCTAATCAAAAGGTTTTTGAGCCAAAAGGGTAGATATAGAGCAATAACTAGCTAGACCAGTGCTGCAGGTCTTCAAAAATGTATAGGTCATTTTTCTCAATAAAGCTAACCATTCGAATAAAAACTGATTTTATAATGACCCCAATTAGCTTCAACTAATAAGTAAAAATGGGGAAAAAATGTATTGAGAATTTTGCAAATCAAAATATAAGAGTGATCTATTACCATATTGAATCTCAAGTTTCCATTAAACCTGTTTTTATTTATGTATTTATTTATATTTCACCTTTCTTTCGACCAATAGGGGACATGAAGGTCCATTCAATTGAATGACATTGAATCGCCATTCAATTCTAAATAGTTATGGCACTGGATTAGCTTATTTCTTGATAAAAAAATTGCTCAGGATGGGATTTAAACCAGCAGTCATAAACTTAGGAGTCCCTCCGCTAAGCTGGCACCCCTGGAGTGGAGTTTACATTAAATGAAAAATTCAAATACAAATATTTATGAACTGATATATTACCTTTTTTGAGTTGAGTAGCTGATTCTTTTTCAGTTATTTTACCAATTGTATTATTACAATAGGTTCTTAAGAAAATTTTATTTCAAGATTTTTCCAGGATTTTGGGTTTCAATAGGAAAAAAGGCTTAAGATTCGGACACAACATTTCCTAAGTAAAATTCCAGCACATGTATTGAATATTATACAAAAAAAATCATAGTGGTAAGCCCAATTTAACATG
The DNA here is from genome assembly GCA_000696205.2 of Oncopeltus fasciatus. NCBI lineage: Eukaryota > Metazoa > Arthropoda > Insecta > Hemiptera > Lygaeidae > Oncopeltus > Oncopeltus fasciatus. Next base: position 223,199 of record KZ808295.1, read on the forward strand.
TTGTAATATGTTATACAAAAAGACAAAAAATCTTAAATAAAAATAATGTATAATTCTTATTGCAATCAAGTCAATCAGTAATTTTCTTTATAAAATAAACATAACAGAAAATGTGCATCAGTTATATACAAGTCAATAGATGTTAACTTAAAAAATACTTGAAGTTAATAGAAAAAAAAATTATGCAGAAAGAGACTATCAATAGTCAAATGTAAGGAACTTCAAATAGTGAAAACAACTGAACAAATGGGAAAAATTCATTATTATATTAAAATTCTGATAAAACTGGGTACATATGAATAAGAATTAACAAACTATTTATAATTATTTAAAACATATATTAATAAATGACAATGAGTTATTGTTATTATAAATGAGTTATAAACATTGTAAAATCTATTCAAATTTCTAAAATCCCCTAACAGATGAGCTTATTTATTTAATGTGGGAATTGTAAAGGATGAGAAGAACAATAAATATAGAAAATTTGAGGCATTGGATATTATAAGAGTCAGTTATACATTTGATTACAAGGGCCATAAGTATATTTTTTAAAAATATGATAACTTAAGGTAATTACATTATTTGAATTTAATTACCCTGGAACCAGGTGTGTGAGTGTGTATATGTAATATGAGAATGGCTTGTGTATGTCTGAAGGAGTGGTGGGAAGATAGGATTTAGAACTGTCAGCAGTTTCCTTTTTTATGGCTTTGTTCTCATTCACATAGGATTGAACATTTCTTATTTGTTCATTTAAAATATTTTTTATTTTTATGCTGCTAATGTATTCATTACTCTTAGATATTATGTAAACTTATGTAATACATAGTAATGATATAGAATAGAAATACAGTAAATGAAATAGTAATACACCATCCCATTTGCGTCCCGGTTGGCCTACTAGCAGGAAAGTGTATAAAGCATTCCATACTGCATCTCTCAGTAGTTGGCTCACCGATTTGTCCGCCTGGAAAATAAATAAATAATTTTCTCACTTTAAAAAAAATAATACTGGCCTCTTTTATAAATTTTTTGCATGTTAGCAGTAATTTATACAAAGGTTAAAAAGAAAAATTAAGTGCAAAGCAGTTAAACAACTAAACAAAGGCTTTACATGTAATTGTTAAGAGAGACAGGCATAATATTGAGTTTTGCATTTATTTTCAATAAACCAAAAGTAATGTATATCTACAAAAAAAAAAAAAAATAAAATAAAAATATCATTTTCATTAAATCCTTCCATTTAAGGTTATCTTATTTTAATTTTTTTTTTTTTTTTTTTTGGATATGATGTATGTAAGTGGGAGAGTGTATGGGTGTATACCCCATTTCATTGTGGTCCACCAAGCAATGCCAACCTTTAAAAAATTTACAAAGTAGTGGTATCACTACTTTGTAAATTTTTTAAAGGTTGGCATTGCTTGGTGGACCACAATGAAATGGGGTATACACCCATACACTCTCCCACTTACATACATCATATCCAAAAAAAAAAAAAAAAAAAATTAAAATAAGATAACCTTAAATGGAAGGATTTAATGAAAATGATATTTTTATTTTATTTTTTTTTTTTTTTGTAGATATACATTACTTTTGGTTTATTGAAAATAAATGCAAAACTCAATATTATGCCTGTCTCTCTTAACAATTACATGTAAAGCCTTTGTTTAGTTGTGTAACTGCTTTGCACTTAACTTTTCTTTTTAACCTTTGTATAAATTACTGCTAACATGCAAAAAATTTATAAAAGAGGCCAGTATTATTTTTTTTAAAGTGAGAAAATTATTTATTTATTTTCCAGGCGGACAAATCGGTGAGCCAACTGCTGAGAGATGCAGTATGGAATGCTTTATACACTTTCCTGCTAGTAGGCCAACCGGGACGCAAATGGGATGGTGTATTACTATTTCATTTACTGTATTTCTATTCTATATCATTACTATGTATTACATAAGTTTACATAATATCTAAGAGTAATGAATACATTAGCAGCATAAAAATAAAAAATATTTTAAATGAACAAATAAGAAATGTTCAATCCTATGTGAATGAGAACAAAGCCATAAAAAAGGAAACTGCTGACAGTTCTAAATCCTATCTTCCCACCACTCCTTCAGACATACACAAGCCATTCTCATATTACATATACACACTCACACACCTGGTTCCAGGGTAATTAAATTCAAATAATGTAATTACCTTAAGTTATCATATTTTTAAAAAATATACTTATGGCCCTTGTAATCAAATGTATAACTGACTCTTATAATATCCAATGCCTCAAATTTTCTATATTTATTGTTCTTCTCATCCTTTACAATTCCCACATTAAATAAATCAGCCTTATGACTAATCTTTAAGGGTGCAATGCTCTTCAAGGACAGAAACTGTTGGTTTAGTACTTATGCCTTTTGATATTTATCAAATATGTGCTTTGATGCATGCATGTATGTTGCTCATATAATTCATATAATGTAAATATATTTTATAAGAAATTCCATAAATCTAAATGTAAANCATGTAATTATAGGTTAGGTTTATGGCGCAAAATCGCCCAATTAATACCTATTAGACGGCGTTAGTTATCACGTGGGCGACCTATTAGGTTATTACAAGTTCCTTCGTTCCCAGAAACACTTCACAATATTTCCACGGTCGGCTTTCCTATAGTGAAATTAATTCGGAATATAACCTAAACTAAAATAGTGATCCGACAGATATTTCTCATTATATTAAATTATTAACACAATATTAAGCTCTATATTTGTATGAGTTTGCTTGTTCGCTATACTCACATCATGAGAGTAATTCCTCTGTGCCATAAAAAATGTTTTATCACGAAAGAGAAGCTAAGGTAGGCGTACATAAGGGGAAATTAGTAATTCAATCCTTCAAGATGGAGATGGCATTAAGAGAAAAAGGTGAAGTAGCTAGGAGTAGCTCTAGACCGTTCGGGAGGGAATATTGGCAGGAGGGGGAGCACTGAATAGCTAGGACTAGCTCTAGACCGTTCGGGAGGGAAGATTGGCAGGAGGGGGAGCACTGAATAGCTACGCCTAGCTCTAGACCGCTCGGGAGGAAAGATTGGAAGGAGGGGAAGCACTGAAGTAGCTAGGACTAGCTCTAGACCGTTCGGGAGGGAAGATTGGCAAGAGGGGGAGCACTGAATAGCTAGGACTAGCTCTAGACCGTTCGGGAGGGAAGATTAGCAGGTGGGGGAGCACTGAATAGATACAGGTACAAATAACATAAACCTTAGAGAAGTACGTGTCCGATTTATTATAATTTGTTTTAAATTTGTAAAACAATTATTAACAAAAATAATGACGATAATTCGTTTTGGTCTTTCCTTAATCTCTTCCCTACTCAATCGATTACGTCCAAAATAGAAGATGTCAACCTTTTTAAATCAAAAGAATTTTTTAATAGCGTGGCAGCCTGATGGCCATTAACGCCAGTGAAATTTTTGTGATTAAACTGGGTTCAGGGTTTCTTATTTTTTTTTTTTTTTTTTTTTTTTTAATCAAAGTACCTTGGCAATGGCTTTAAGAGGTGCCTGTGAGTTGAGAGCAATGTGGATGATAGAAATATCAGCAGGGAAGATATTTTTGACCTCCTTCACAGCAAGGCATTCTGTCCATACTTTCTGAACCTTAATATGCTTTGAAGGTTTCATATATTGCCACCAACCATCAATTAATAATACCTTTCCAACCAGCTGGACTGGTTGGAAAGGTATTATAAATAGGTAATAAATGCCACTCATTACCAATCTTAGGTTTAAGCTATGACTAATACTTTTACATTGTAAAATGACTAATACAGCTTACATTGAAAGCCATCTTCAGAGCTATCATAAAGGCGAGAGGGATGTTGTGTCACCAGGATCCCATTGTTATGAAAATGGGATCCTGGTAACACGACATCCCCTCTCGCCTTCATGATAGCCCTGAAGATGGCTTACAATGCTAGTGGAAACATTGGTATGTAATTAAAAACATAAACATTTTTCAAATGGTATTTTTTGGATCTACCTTGATTGAACCCCCCCCCCAAAAAAAAAACCCTAATACTTATGTTTATTTATTTTATATAAAAGAAAGAAGTCAAAGTCTAAATCAAGTCCGTCCCCCAATTTGCTTCGAAAGCTTACCAGTCTTATTCTCATATATATGATGAGAGAAGTGAGACTTGGAGAATTGCTCCTCATGCTCTGCATAGAGGTTAGTTCTTGGAAGATCCCTGAGAGGTCTGATCCTGTCTACCCCAGCTTCCTGCCGAATTCGTAAGAGCTCCTGGGCTTCTATAGCCTCCTGTTTCGGACGAGGACCACTTCGAAAAGCACAACCCCAGCTGACAGCTATAAAATTAAACATTTATTAGATTAAGGAAAAGTCCATCTCACAGAAACAATGTAAACTAAGTGAATTCCTCAGTATACTAGTTGATGTTATTTATACTTCAACATTCCATCTCAAGTAATACCTTACTCCTATAGAATATATCTATCTTAAAGAATATATTTTAATCAATAACAAATAAGGGTTGTTTTATTCTTCTGAACTAAATATTATGCCTGTTGTAGCAAAAAAAAGCATTAATTTCTTTCACTTGATATTTCATGCAATCCCAACAACAATTAGTATGATTTTACTCAAAAACAAACTCATACTTTCATATTAAATTTAAAAGCAATATGTCAAATTTAGTTATGAAAACAACTAATTGCAGCTTCTAAACTGCAAAATTAAAATTTAATATACAGGTGTACCCCCACATCTAATTGTTCAATTTCTAATGTTCTCAAAAAGATTGGGGTTAGGTAAAGGGGGGGGGGGTGGAGAGATACAGAGAGAGAGAGAGAGAGAAATAATAGAATAATAATAGAAAAGAAATATATAAAGTAATAAGATGTTTAAATTCATTATAATGGAGCAATTTTCAAGAAAACTTGAGAAAATAAACAAAAAAGTGAGAGCATCATATTATATTCTAATGAGATTACCAAATATTAAGCGACAGAATAGATGATGAGCTCTTTATAAGCAAACAAAATTATAAATACATTACTAAATAGTAAATACATCACAAGGCATACAGCTAAAGCAATGTACAGTGTATATAGAGATATTTACTCAGATTTAAATACATATGGCTTTAATTTTAAGTAAACAGTTATATCTTTCGAATCTGGTGAAAACTGATGCCAAGGAACAAGAATAATTTAAAGAAACCAAAACCAGGACTGTAGGCAATAGACAATCTATTTATTGAGGAACTTTATCTCTGACTTAAAAGAAAATTTTAGAAGATGAAAAATAATACTACTATGATGATATTAATTACTATGATACTAATGTTTCAGAACTGAAATATTTAAAACTTATGATAGGTTTTCTAATATTCTTATGATTCATCTCTAGTATTTTAAACTTAACTATTATTTATTTTACAAATTAGATTTCATTTTACCAACAATTTCAGAAATATTTTCCTTACTTATCAAAACATTGCTATCCTTCAATCTTTTTTTAATGAGTAAAGTTATTTTAGATATGTATGGCATTGCAACATAACCTTATTGGTTTATTTAAAGTAATGACCATTCACCTTAAATGAATTATATTCATTATATAAGTTGTTTCTTTTTTCATTATTTTGAGTACAACATGATTTCTTGATGCTATTTGTTGATCAATATTTAGATAATGCTGGATTTTTGTCTAAATTTATTTTTTACTAAAAAAAACTTATTTTTTTTATATATATAAATCTATTACTTTATAAGTCTATTAATTTTCACTTATATAACATCTTGTAATTTGATGGATTAATCATATGCATGTGTACAAAAAAAAATTAGTTTATAAAATGTCACTTTGTAGGGAGAAGAGTAAATTTAGGCGTAAAGGCTCAAGAGGTTACGATGCCATTTTCAGTTTAGTCTTCAGGGAAAGTTGTAAGGATTGGAGTCCGATGACAGGGATATGGCATATGGATTAGCTTGCTATGGAAAAGTGTGAAGTTTATGATACATAAAATGGAGGATAACATAAAATGGTTTGCAATTATTCTTAAGACTTCTGCAATTAATCTTGCAGAGCTCTGCCCCATATGCCCAGATTGGTCGTAATAGTGCTTTGTACAGTGTCAGTCTCTTCTCTGTTGTGGGCTGTGAATGATTGCTTAAAAACCTGTAAAGTCCATAGCTTCTGTTGAGTTCTTGTCGCTTAAGTTTAATATGTCCGCCCCTGATAAGTTGAGTGCCAAGACGGAACCCAAGGTAATGGCTTAAATTAGAGAACATTTTCTCAGCTGAAAATGTACTTGTGCTCATTTTGACTCGTTAATTTTAATTCTCCATTTGCTGCACCATTTCTGAATAGCATAAAGGTGGTTTGTACAATATTGGGAAAAGTCATTAGCAAAGAGGGGAAGGAGGGTATTAGACTGGGTGGGGATCCGAAGTGTACAGGATGAAAAGAATGGGTCTGAGCACACTTCACAGGAAGGTGGTTAAAGTTATCAGATCCTTGTCGGACCCTAAAGAAACAGTTGGAAATATAAGATTTAAGGATTAAATACATGGTGCTTGGGAATATTCACTTGAGTTTACACAAATTATTATTCACAAATTATGCCATACTCGATCAAAAGCTTGATTTACGTCTAAAAATGCACCAGGCCAATACTTTTTTTTCCCAAGAGAAGAGGAAATGTAATAAACAATGCGAAACACCGGTTATGCAACAGAATGCTGAGATCAGAAGTCAAACTGATGGTTTGGGAGGATATTTATGAATTTTATGATAGGCAACATTCTTTTTATAAAACTTTCTCAAAAACCTTATATAGTAAGGGAAGGAGGCTGATTAGGCGGTAGGACGATTCATTATGAATAGGTTTGCCGGGTTTGTGGAACAGGATAATTTCAGAAAATTTCCAGAGGAGTGAAAAGTGAGTATTTTGAAGGATATAATTATAGAGGTAGGTAAGTAATATGATTACTTTTTGTGGGAGATTACAAAGTATTAGCCCAGTGAATAGGTCATAGCCGTAGCTTTGTGCTTAGGCACTATGAAACTAAGTAAAAATATTTTATATACTAATATACTGGAGAAGTTCAAATATAATATATTTTCAATGAAGATGATTGGTTTGATGAAAACTTAAATAAATTAAGCAGTAGTTTATTTTTCTTAATTTAATTTTTATCATCTCCTTAAATAATTGAATGAATATACTACATAAAATAAATAATGAGCAAGTGCTCTTGAAAATAAAAGTACTTTAATTAATAATAAAAGAAAATGTCTGCTATATTACTTACAATGTTGAAGTTTTTTCTGTACAAGCTTCATTCCAGCTAGAGCATCTTCTATTGGTGAATGCCCTTTTTTGTCCAACTGTATTCTTTCTGAGAGAAATTCTTCAGTAAGAACAGAGAGTTTAGACCTCTTGTGTCTTATTCCTGATAAGTTGAAGATGATTGATGTATCAATCACGTAAGGGTGAAACATCTTGAAATTTATAAAAAAAACAAACAATTACTAAAACATGTGAAACTAGTTATTAAAAAATGTCCTTGATGTAGAGACATCAAAGTGTAAAATTGAAATCAAGTTTTGTTCAAAAACATTTTGAGGTTTAGATTGCAATGCATAAAAAACCTTTTAAGAAACTTGCAAATTTTTGTACTGATCTAATCAATACTAATTTTCTTGAATTTAAGAAATATCAATTTCATATCAATATCCCTGCATTACTACAAATTGTTTCTTTCTATCAAATATACTTGATGCAAATCAATCTAGTCATATCATGACAAGTAATTTTTAATATCATAGCATATGTTTAACATCTACTTCATCCCTGGCATTAAACTAATAAAAAATTTATTTGAAGAAAGTATTGTACTTAAAATATGAGATTTTTTTTACGTAATTCATATATAAGTTTAAAGTAGCTCTAAAGAACTAAAAAACGATTTTTCTTAAGAGCCTATAAAATGTAAATCCAATAAAAAACGAATAAGTTAAAAGAAATTAAATCTAGTTAAAAAAAAAGTTATATCTAAATTTAAATTAAAAGGAGGAAAAAAATTATGTGATAGAGTTACCTTAAGAGCAATCAAATCTAAATTAAGTGATTGCCCGATAAATATGACATCAGGTGGGCAAATAGCTCGAATATGTTCTTGAACATCTTGAAGTCTCGTTTTGACATCTTTCAGAAGATCAGGAGTTATTCCAGAAAACTGAGTTAGATAATTAATAATAGGCTTGTCAGGTTTTACAAGTGACTCATAAACTATCTGTAAACAATAAATGGAATACTTCACTTTAAAGATAGAAGGGTCATACATTTTGGGTCAGTAGATAGAATAAAATTAGTTAATTTTATTTTCTTAAAAACTGATATCATATAAAAGGAATCTATCAAAACANTTTTAAATGTAAAAATGTTAAAAATTAAATTTGAAAATTACAAATAAAAATATTTGTCAACTTTTGAAGCAAAAAAATAATGACTTCATATACTTATTTTAAAATATGAGAGTTTAGATAAACCTTAATTGTAGGCTATGATACTTGAATTTTTTTTCATTCGCAAATATTACAAACAATTGTCCTCAGTATGTGAGCAACAACATATCAACAAAAAAACATAGAAGCCTTTACTTCCTATAATAATTAAGCCTCCAGAGGTTAATGACTCCCAAAAATACACAAACCTAACAAAGGTATGCCGTCCTATTAATTCGAAACTTAAGGTATGCGGAGTTTCATGTCATTGAACTAAATAAAAACTAAAAATATGTCCACTACATACAACAAAATTTTGTACATTTTTATAGAAAGTTTACAATACTCAAACACATTGGTGTAGGTTAGTATAGTTAACAGTTTTTATTTCTGATGTGGACTAGGTAGCCTGAAAAGGATAAACCTCAAGCAATCTGTCATCAAACTGTTATTCATTTTGTGGTGTTGAAATAACTTAGCCTAGCCTTTCGAATACTTTTTCTATTATGTTAATTCCATGATCTGCCTTTTATAAATGTAAAAACTTTTTCAAGAGTCTCCCTCTCATGTTTAGTGTATAAGTCTCCCCCTCAGGCAAGTATTAGTAAATATGTTAGAAAAAAATAATCTATGATATTTACGCACTTATATTAATGTAATCAATAAAGGAAATAGGTGCCGATACACTGGTATTCCTTCTAAAAGTTTAATGAAAGAAATAATTTTAAATTTTAATAAATGTTATTTTAGAATTTAATTGGGTATCAGATGTTTTACTTTTGTCACTAATATACTGATTTAAATTATTTATGTGATCAGGTTTTAGGGAAATCAATGGCAAGGTTATTACACTTTCAAAATCTTAATTCTAATGTAGTGTTATACATTATTTATAACACTACACTAGGAATGAAGATATAATGATTATACATATAATTGTTTTGAATATTGTCCACTTGCAAGAGAAATATGATCTTACCTAATATGGGATTATTTCTTTGAGTTTGAGACATTGGTACGAGAGCAAGATCTTCTATAATATTTGCACCATATACCAGTGAAGACAACTCCCAGTCTTGTCTCAAATTCCGTAAGTGCTGTGAGGTTTGCCTCCTTCTCAATGTACTCAGTTAAACCAACTCCTTCGACTATATGAAATATTTGTTGCTTCAGACTGTCATGCAAAGCCAGCTCCACCAACCTATCAGAGATATAAGTTAAAATAAAATAAAATTGCCTTTTAACAAATATAAATTTTTTATTATTAAGTATTTTATTGGGGGAGTACACACATTCATGATCTGTTTTCATTAAGGAAGTTGAAGTATTATATTAATTAACAATTAATCACAACCAAAATAAATTGTTAAATTCACCCACTTGTCATTTAAATATAAATAAGTCTTTTGACTGGAAGGACAATGCGACAAGACACACTTTAGAAAATAGTTAGCTTCACTATATTTGTGAAGGGACATTTTAAACTGAATTACCACAAAACTCTGAGGAGATATGAAACAGAATTAGCACATATTTAACTTGCAATAAAAAAAAAAGTTTATGAAGAGAAGATTGCAAGGAATACGGTCTTGGGAGCTGAAGAATTAGAAACTAATTTGTAACCAAAAAAGTTTTGATTATAGCCAATGTTTCAAGCCTCCATCAGGGCTGAATATGGAACATTAGCTAAAATAAAAACTTTATTGTTTACAAATTAGTTTTATATTCTTCAGCTATCAAGACTGAATTCATGTAAATCCTCCCCTCATAAAACTTGACGGTCAACAAGTTACCTCCAAATTGATTCTTTTCTAGCCGGCAAACAAACAAGAAGCATGAAACCAACCTTTAATTCCCAAAATTCAACATAAAACCTCACAATAAAAGAACCACCAATTTATGAAGCAGCCAGAACCGAAGACATTCTCCAAAAGTAGCCGACGCTAAACTCGCGCTCTTCAACATCAACTACCTCCTGGCTCCATGATTCCCCTATATCATGAAAGCCTTGCGAGGTTTTAGTAGGGATCCACTTTTTCTAACATTAAACTAACAAGCTCAAAACATACCCTTTTAAAGAAAATTATAAAAATACTCACTTCTAACTCGAAACTCTGCCAAAACTAGAATCTAGTCCTCACTGGATGTTCACACTGGCGAAGTTCTTGCTGTACTAAAAGAGACCTTCTGTTGGACTTAAGTGAGGTGCTTTCGTAAGTATCGGGAATTGGAATATACCGTTGCTTGGGAAAACCTTTTTCGGGATTAAGTTTATCTACCTGCTATTCATCCCCAACAGTAGGAAGTGAAAGCAAGTCTCCGTCGTTTAAAGTGACAAGTTGTCACATACAGTCTGTAGTACATCCAGCGCCATGTGCCGTAATAAAATTGACAAGAAGTTAAATTGAATTATAGTTATTTTTTCAAAACCTCATTTAATATTACAGCTATTTTTAAAGTACAAATGTTTACAAATATTAGCTTTAATGACAGCCATGGTTGACACGCCAAGAAAAAGAAAAAAGTTATAAATTTATAATCTTGTAGTTTGTATTATATATTTATAAAATGTTCTACAGTACAGCAAATTAAGAATTGCTTATATTTTTATTTAATTAACATTGGAAGTCGGTAATGTTTTTTTTAAAGAAAAATTATGAAGGACGGCAACTGATCAAATAACTCAATTAGGTGTTTTTGTTTCTATTAAAAAAAAAACCTTTTTTCAATTAAAAATGCATNCCTCACAATAAAAGAACCACCAATTTATGAAGCAGCCAGAACCGAAGACATTCTCCAAAAGTAGCCGACGCTAAACTCGCGCCCTTCAACATCAACTACCTCCTGGCTCCATGATTCCCTTATATCATGAAAGCCTTGCGAGGTTTTAGTAGGGATCCACTTTTTCTAACATTAAACTAACAAGCTCAAAACATACCCTTTTAAAGAAAATTATAAAAATACTCACTTCTAACTCGAAACTCTGCCAAAACTGGAATCTAGTCCTCACTGGATGTTCACACTGACGAAGTTCTTGCTGTACTAAAGAGAACTTCTGTAGGCGGTAGTGAGGTGCTTTCGTAAGTATCGGGAATTGGAATTTACCGTTGCTTGGGAAAACCTTTTTCGGGATTAAGTTTATCTACCTGCTACTCATCCCCAACAGTAGGAAGTGAAAGTAAGTCTGCGTCGTTTAAAGTGACAAGTTGTCACATGCAGTCTGTAGTACATCTAGCGCCATGTGCCGTAATAAAATTGACAATAAATTAAATTGAATTACAGTTATTTTTTTCAAGACCTCATTTAATATTATAGCTATTTTTAAAGTACAAATGTTTACAAATATTAGCTTTAATGACCGCCATGGTTGACACGCCAAGAAAAAGAAAAAAGTTATAAATTTATAATCTTGTAGTTTGTATTATATATTTATAAAATGTTCTACAGTACTGCAAATTAAGAATTGCTTATATTTTTATTTAATCAACATCGGAAGTCAGTAATGTTTTTTTGTTTTTTTTAAAGAAAAATTATGAAGGCCGGCAACTGATCAAATAACTCAATTAGGTGTTTTTGTTTCTATTAAAAAAGCCCCTTTTTTCAATTAAAAATGCATTTGCAAATATTTTGAAAGAAATTAGAAATCGGTTTGTCAAATTCCTATGATTTACAAATGTTCTAACTTATATTCTATTGTGAATACAAGTCGTATTTGGAAGGACAGGAAGACATTCCGAGTACCTGCTTCACTCGTTTACATTGTTTAGGGGTTGGAGTATTTTTTACAATTTTTTTTTCTCAGCTATTTTATTATTTCTGACTTGCGCCTGTAAGACTATTGGCTACAGATAACATGGAAATAGATCCCAAACCGCCAGATCCGTCTGGTTCTTTGAAGCCCTCTTTTAAATTTGACTGTTCTACCATAAAGGGAAATGGTCTAAAAAATATTTGGTTATTTCTTTAGCTAAAAATCATGAAAATAAAACTTTCAAAGATTTTTCCATTTAAATTATCTCGATTCATATAATGTTACTGCCCTCAAATAAACATTAATTTTTAAAATCTGTTATCATATTACTTGAAGTAGCAAAAAGAATATTTCAAACAATAAACAATCTACTAGCTCCATAATTTTAATTTTAACAAAGCTGAGTTACCGGAAAAAATTATCGTCGATTTTTCAAAAGTAAAAGTAATTCCATACACTAGGCCGCNTTTTTTCATTTAAACCACTTCAGACAATTAAAAATTTTCCTGGCTCCTTCGCCTGAAATAAATTTTAAATTACTCTGGTAGAATAATAAATTGCTTTGAGTTGTCCAATTTACCTGATGAGGTAATTCTTTCTAAACTGGCAGAACATGGTGCGGTTAAAAGTTGAAAATCTGAAGGGAAATAAGACACTAACTAACTCTCTGGTTCTATATTTCATAAAAATACCCGAATAAATATTTCTCAATTTTCTAAAACAATAAGTATAACCTTTTGAGACATCTCCATTGCACTGCTGTATTTGCAAAATACAGCCCATAACGATAGTTGTGTCTGTGAGGTAATTAAGTATCTGAATTGTGGGGATACAGCCATCATCCCCTTGGTCGCATAATTGTCCATACTATCGGAATAAGAAAAAATAAGTTATGAAAAACCTGTTACTTATAAACAAGTGGAACGAATCCTGAAACAAAGGAAAACTGCAGTTAGTAAAACACAAAATTGTACTATAGCTGGTACAGCTACTAGTACCCAAAATTACCAAGAAGCTCTGATTGAACAGATAAAAAAAGTTTATTAGCAAAAAAAGTTAGTATCATAGAGAAAGACTTAATGGCTCAAATAACCTAAGATTCTGATAAAATAATATCCAAGTCTAATATTCAATGCAAAAAAATAAAAATAATTGTGCCAGTACTTCAGCAAACCGGAACACCCCCTAAACCGTCTTATTCAAACATGATTACTTATTCTGTCTTCACCATGGAGAATATATTTTCTTTACCTAGATAAATAATGAACTCCAAAAAAGAGAAATCACTATAATTTTTAAAGGGACAGTTAAGTATGCTATATACTATATATACTATATATACGTATCAGACCAACCGAAACTTGGTCTTCTTGGTTTTAGACGTTATATTGACCGAAATATACTAGTATCCTAGTGCACCAAGAAAACGACCAGGTAAAAACAAATAATATTCTATTTATTTAATATATTATTACATTTTGTGTGTAGTAATTTTTTTTTTTTTTTTTTTTTTTTTTTTTTTTTTTTGTTTTTTTTTGGCCTATCATCAACTAGTTCAATAAGAAAATTGACAAATATTCGATAAGACGTCGGCCACTTTATTGTTAACCAAGAGAAGAGAATGATATGTAAAATGCAGATAACAACAACCAAGAACTGCAATGTTGCTTTGCATAAAAGGTGCTTTAATTTATATCACATAGAATGATTTTTTTTTTTTTTTTTTTTTTTTTTTTTTTTTTTTTTTTTTTTTTTTTTTTTTTTTTTTTTT
>KZ808296.1:13915-50012 GCA_000696205.2 Oncopeltus fasciatus
TTTTTTTTTTTTTTTTTTTTTTTTTTTTTTTTTTTTTTTTTTTTTTCATGTTGGCTTCCACGGTCAACAGGAATATTCATTAATATTTCTTCTAGGTTTGAACATATTGTAAAGTTGTTTCTTGCCAAGCTTTCACACATATAATGGCTACTTCAGAGCTGAAGGTAGAATGAGAAGTGCAGGTCTAGGGGCTTTTATACCTGCCCAAAACTGGACCTTGTTTCCAAAGACACTTCTGGAAAGAAACAGATAAGTGTCAACCAATGGGAAGGCACACCACTTAGATCAAGGTCCAGTCCTAGACTGGAAACACCTTCCTGTCAGTGAGCATTTTACTATTAATAATAGATTGCTCAAAACCATTATTGCACTGTCATCAGAAACCATTTTTTATGGGCCAGAACTGAACTGTTCTTGTTGCCACATTTCTTAAGTTGAATAGATGATAAAATATCTGCACCCACCTCTTCTCTCCCCCCCCCCCTATCCTGATTTGACACTTTTTATAAAGATACCTATATATTAAGCCAGAAATATATTGTTACAAAGTCCTTAACCTTAGAAACAATAATAAATTAAACTTCAAATACAGAAATGAAAGATTAATTTTATCATTATTTTCTAAGCATTAAGATCTATGATTTAATTTTTATTTTTGCACGAAATGTTCTGGCTAGTTAAAGACAAGGTGCATTTTGGAGGAGACATGACACGTTTCCTTCAGAAGCTTCTATTGCCTGACTTCCTGAACAAAACTAAGCTTTTAAAAATAACCTGTCTGTCTATCTTTATATTCTTAACAATATTTATTTATATTCTATTCTATACTATTTATTTAGTCTAAATTATTATTTGCCTTTTAATTCAATTTTTCAGGGAAGAAGGAGATGATTGGGTGGAGACTGTAGTTAATGCAATACTTGAAAAATCTAAAGATGCTAGAATTCTTCATGTAGCTGTGGAGAGGCAATCTCGTGAAGGCTGTGTTTACATGAAATGTGCCACCCCAGCAGATGCTGGAAAAGCCTATAGAGCTCTTCATGGCTCTTGGTTTGATAGTAAGTTTAGTTTTGTTCTTTCTATAATCAATATTAAATAGAGAAATAACAATTTAAAACTAAAGCTTACAATAATGTTAATAGCAAGTAAAAAAAGTAATTATTGAATAGTATTACATTAAATTATATGTTAAAGTTAATTAAAAAGTAAAATTTGTTTATTCATTGAGCATTAAACTTCAAACCACAAATTATGCAAAAATTAACATGAGAGTTAGTGGCATAAGCCGAGGATGAGAGCATAGATTAGATATGGGTTGGTGATTGGATGTGATATAGATACAGGACAATAATTTGTGTTTTATATGGCATCTTAAATAATTTTTCTTATTTGTAAAATTATTTAAGGAATTAGAAAGACAAAAAAATTATAAAGATAGGGTGATGAGCATACCTTTTGAAATCAGTAATACTAAAATAATATTTTTTTTAAATTGGCAATCCACATAAAAATCCAATTTTGCAAATTCAATTTTTTTTTATTCAATGGAAAAAATATTTTTTCCCCACTAAATATTATCCAAAATATTCTCTTAATTATTTTTTTTTTTTTAAGAAAGTGATGTTTTATTATTTTCTGATCAAAATCAAAACTATCAGTGCTTGTTGTTAATTCTCTGAAGGATCTGATTGTTGTTTTAGTTAGGTATAATACTTTCTGTAGTGTTGATGTATGAGCAAGAACATACACAAACAAGTATTAACATTTTTATTTCAAATGCTAAATTCACAAATATTTCAATTAAATGGCAACTAAAAGAATATATATTTGTAGCTCTATAAACTTTTCATAAATTACTTATATCCAAAACCATTGTTGATTATTTCTTGTAATAAATGTCATTACATTTTTAAAAAAATGAAAGGTTAGTCATTGAATGTATTAAAATAGAAATAAAAACTCTTCAAATCATTTATTAAAAGAAAACTGGAAGCTTATAGGGATAAAAAAAAAAACATTCAAAAATTACTGTCAGCAGATTAAGAAAAGGGTGTGGTATCCTACAGTAAATGAAAAGTTGATCTAATTTGATACTGAAATTTATTGACAATTTACTATAGATATGTTTCCTTATTAGATTGCTGATCTGTGTAACTGTCTGAAAATATTATACTTCCAATTGTTCAGACTTGATTATTTAAATTATTTCAGTAGCACATGGCAATTCATAACAGCACATGAAAGTCTGGCCAGGAAGGATTTAATAAAAAATGTATTTTTTATTATCTGTTGATGTTTCAGCATATATTTTAAGCTATCTTCAGGGCTGTTGAAGGATTGCATACTTATATGAATGAAGTATGAAATACTATGTTGTAAGAAAACATGAGAAAAATAAAACAATGTATGATCTACTTAATTATCGTATAAACTTAATGTAACCAAAATTAATGGTGATATGAAATGTTTTTTTCTTAAATCCTTCAGTATCAAAAACCCGAACTATTGATGTGTTCATATAACACAGGGTCAAATATCACCTTCCCAACAATTTCTAAAAACTGAAATACTTTTTTTTTTTTTTTTTTTTTTTTCATGTTGGCTTCCACGGTCAACAGGAATATTCATTAATATTTCTTCTAGGTTTGAACATATTGTAAAGTTGTTTCTTGCCAAGCTTTCACACATATAATGGCTACTTCAGAGCTGAAGGTAGAATGAGAGTGCAGGTCTAGGGGCTTTTATACCTGCCCAAAACTGGACCTTGTTTCCAAAGACACTTCTGGAAAGAAACAGATAAGTGCCAACCAATGGGAAGGCACACCACTTAGATCAAGGTCCAGTCCTAGACTGGAAACACCTTCCTGTCAGTGAGCATTTTACTATTAATAATAGATTGCTCAAAACCATTATTGCACTGTCATCAGAAACCATTTTTTATGGGCCAGAACTGAACTGTTCTTGTTGCCACATTTCTTAAGTTGAATAGATGATAAAATATCTGCACCCACCTCTTCTCTCCCCCCCCCCCTATCCTGATTTGACACTTTTTATAAAGATACCTATATATTAAGCCAGAAATATATTGTTATATAGCCAGGTCAAGCAAACATTTTAGTCCTGACTTAAGCTGCAGCAAAGAATACAATATAAATATCATTCATTCCATTGCAGCTTTAGAGCCCTATCTAATAATTTTTTTTTATTATTATTTTTATTTCTTTATTTTTAGGTAAACTTGTGACTGTCAAATATATCCGAGAAGCTCGATATTTGGAACGCTTTCCCGAATCTGCCAAGTGCACACAGCCTTTATATCCTACCACCCAAAATCATAATCCATTTAAATCAGTTGTGTGTTAATTAATCAGTTTCATTTCTTCAAAATATATTTTTTTATCAAGATCTTAAACCAATGTTTTACAAATTTTCTCAGATTTTTGCTTAACAATTGTTTTTAAATTTAGAACTTAACTCACTCAATTTTTATTACATTGGACTTGTATAGTTATAAATATGTAAAACACCTTCTGCATACGCTTTTATTTTTTTCTAACAAACTTGTTTAACTTGTTATCTAATTTGACATGAAAATGTCTTATTTATATAAGTTTCAATAACATTAGATATTTGTATTTTTAAATAAAATAAAGTTGTTCACTTTTAGAAGTTCTTTTGTAGATTTTCCTCTTTCTGTTCATTAAGTAACCTCATAAAATGATTCATGGTCTGTCATCTACTGAAGCCAGTTCTCACTCCATAGTCTGTTGTGCTTTGTGTAGTTGTACACCGCTTCCACTTTATTGATTTCAGATATATTTTCCCTAAACTTAAGATTTGGCCTTAAAATAATCACAAATAAATAATGAATTTTATTCATTTTATTTTTCCTCTTTTCAATTTTGTGCTCTAACCTTACCTATTTATTTGTTTTGTTTTTACTTCTTAAGTATAAATTAATTGTTTTAAGTAGAAATCATTTATATTTTCTATATTTAGTGAAAAATATAGAATTTCTCCCTTTTTGATTGGAGATCTTTCAATATTTTACAATATTTAGCAAATTTACTCTTTCTTGGAAATGGATCAACTTATTAAACCATCTGTTATAAAAGCTGTTAAATACAACTTATTCTAATAAAAAAATCTATTTTACAAAATAAAAAATCAAGTGAAATTTGTCATGTAGCCCCTGTTCTAAATCTGCAGCTATTTGGAAGACATTAAAAATCCAATCATTCTTGTAGCTAAAAACTCAAAATATACATAATTACAAAATCCTTGAGTTTTATATATATGTATGTGTGTGTGTGTAAATATATATATATATACACACACATATACAAGTATATTAGAACACACAACACATGAAAAAAATTANTATATCTACATGACTGAAAGTTTGTCAACATTAGTTTGAGAATTATGGTAGCCAATTCCTCTCTCTGCCCTGTCTTATATATTTTATGGTTGTTCACTATTTTATATTTATTTAATAGGATAGCTAATGCAGTTTATAATACCATCTTAGAAAAATGTTATAATTGCTATGTAAAAAAAAGAAATTGTAAATCTTGAATAAATAAAATAATTGACTGTAGGAATTAATAGAGAAGAGAGGTAGATTGAATCAGTAGTATAGGCATATAAATATAGTGTCATGACAAATACTAGTAACTCCTCACTTTTGGCTCTCAAATGAGTTACTCCACTTCTGATTTTCAAAGAAGAGTTACTTCTCTCTCTTTCCTTCTATCATGTTATTTCTTATTTTATTATTATGCTATGACTCTAATAGCGAGATTATGATCAGATTTTTTTCTATTGTTATTGGTACGGACTAGATCTTAACAGTGAATAGCAATTGCCCTACTGTCATTCTTCAAAATTCCTTTTTTATTTTGTACCAACTACAACTAGTAATTGTCCCATAAATTCTCACCCTCTGAATGTTATTATTAAAATTATTTCTTTTTCTCCATCTGATAACAGTACATGAACATATAATTCTACCATATTTTTTTACCCAATCAGGAATGGGGAATCATTTCTGATTTTAAAAAAACATTAAATTAGAAAAATATATTTCAGTCATTAAACAAAAAATTTTTTTAAAATACATTTTAAGATTTCATTTTTGGTAAATAAAACTAGTAAAAAAATTTGCCTGTAAATAGTAATTTACTTTCTAAGCTTGTTTAATATTATTATAAAATTATATTATACAAAATATTTTACAGCCTTTTTAAAGATGCTAAGGCTAAGGATTAGTTTCATCAGAGACTTTTACAGAGAGCTTGTTTTCAGTGTAAAAGTTGCTGATATATATGTGTTCTGATTACACCTTAAATAGGTAGTTTCAAGTAAGATGTTTATTTTCTGTGCTAGGGTTTTTACACAGAGAATTTTTAGATTTCATTGTATGGACTAAAGAAAGAAAATGTAATACTTGTTTTATTCAAGAGCTCAAATTTGAACAATTTACAGAATGCTGTACTCTTTCTAAGTTTATTTAAAAATGCTGCAAATTATTCTACAATTGTTTATTTTCTTACACATTTAAAAATTGTCTTAATAAGCATATTTTTAAATTAAACTATTCATTATTAGAAAAATAAATACTGAAACAAAGTGAATTTGAAAATCATATGTTTGAGATACAAATGGTGGTGAACAGGTGGTTTACTATGTTCTTGCTAAGGGAAAAAGACAAATCGAGATAGATCCATCAAGAAAAGATAAGCCTCAAAGTTATAGATATTTTAAGATTTTAAATCCTAAGTGTCTTCTGTCCTTGAATGAGTGTAAAATTAATTTTATTGTTTAAATAATTAATTCTTAGAAGCCCTCTAAGAATAACAAAAACAGAGATATAAAAGCTTATCTAGCCTACTTATAATACAATATGTATATTATACAATGAGAAATAATATGCAATATGAATAATTTGAGTATAGTAAAGAGTCAGTGAAATATTTATGTATATATTCTATATATAGTGAAATATATATTTTATATGAGTTCTGAAACTTGAAGAGAAAAATAAAAGAAATAATAACTAAATGAAAAAGAAGTAGCTTTAAGTGAATCTTAGGGGCAACAAAAATAACCTAATGAAGCAATTTACTAATTGCTTCTGTCTATCCTCAAGAATGACAGATAAACAGCCATACTCTAAACATCCATAATCAAAGTGGATGGGAGAGGACAAAGGAAGAGAATAGAAATATCCAAATATCTAAGGGAGGGAATTGCCAGGTACCAAGATCAGTTTAAGGATGAAGATGAAGCAGAGGGAAATTTCGGAAACATGGGCTATTTAGAATTAAGATCAGCCAGTACTGATATCAAGATTGTTTACACAGGTAAATAATTGTCGATGCATTATACATTATTAGGAGGAACAGAGGAAAAGATTTTAGGTGATAATCCAATAAGAATAGTCTTGAACTTAGGCAGAATTAATTCCTTTCAGCCAGATAAGTGTTTAGGTCAGAATGAATGAGGGCAAAGGCATCTATGTAGGGATGGTGGGAAAATAGTGGTGGATCTGGGTACATCAGAGTATAGCTTGGTAGAAATAGTACTGAATAGATAGAGCAAAACAGTAGGAGAGATCTATGACTACTCCACTAAGGTGATCAGAGGAGTGAATATGGTCAGAATAAAGACTACCTGGGAGCAATCGATTAGGTAATTAATCAGAATTGCTATCTGTGTTTAAGATTTTCATTTCATGTAAACTTCACTCTTCACTTATATTTTAATTTTTTTTGTAAATTGTTGACCATTAAATAAAAAATGGGTTTCATTTTATAAACTTCATTCTTAAATTATTAGATGTGTTTTTGTTGGAGTTTGGTAAAGTTACATCCAAAAAATAGAACATAAAAAATGTGTATTTTTTTATAATTATCTGGCAATGTAAGTAATTTTTATGTTTTTTTTTTCTTATGACATATTTCAACAGCCCTGAAGATAGCTTACAATGTAAAACGAAATGTTGGCAGTTGATTATTAAAAAAAATACACATTTTTAAATTATTCAAAAGAAGAGTTTTTTTACCGTAGATATTATTATTAGATGATTTTAGTTGGAGTTCGGTCAATGTAGATTAAAAAAAATACAAATTTAAAAAAAGTGTATTTTTTTAAAGGATTATCTGCCAACATTTCGGCTTACATTGCAAGCCATCTTCAGGCCAAAACGAGAGTCTAATAAAGTCTAGCAATTTTAGCTTCACCGAGTACAAGCAATATATTCGTCATACTGGGTGGTTAGACTCGGAGTGAAGTGCGGGGGAACTATAAATTATTCTCAGCTCCCTCGGTGGCGTAGTTAGTTAAACCACACTTTTATGAGTAACAAAATGTATACTGTATTTTTTATGTCATCGTATCCTGACTGTTCTTACTTCATTTCCTATTAAGCCACAGGTACCTTATTTTTTCAAATGTTGGCTCATCTTGTCATAGTAGACTTTTCAGCAGTCATAGTNCTCCATTTATTCTTAAATTTTTTTTGGTTT
Organism: Oncopeltus fasciatus; assembly: GCA_000696205.2. Taxonomy (NCBI): domain Eukaryota; kingdom Metazoa; phylum Arthropoda; class Insecta; order Hemiptera; family Lygaeidae; genus Oncopeltus; species Oncopeltus fasciatus. Next base: position 21,445 of record KZ808296.1, read on the forward strand.
TTCAAATCTCTCTTCAGGAACCAAAGAAAATGTGTCTTGTCAAAACTTTTCTTTGCTACTGTATTTGTAAGTTAATCAATTTCAAAATACAGTATAGTTAGGAATCTAATTAGAACTTGAATCAATAAATAGTTTAGAAAGAAAAAGGTTTCCCCAAGAAGAGCTTTGAATTCAAATGGTAATAATTTTCCAACATATTTAAAATATTGGACTAAATATTGAATAATAATAAAATACTGATCAATTTTATAATTAAAAAATGCAAAAGAAAAATATAATTAGCTATAGCTATGCCACTCATATTTGGTAATAACTAACCTATGATTTAAGAAAAATATCAAAAAGCAAGTATCTAAATTATTTGTTACAAGGCCACTGAACAAACTGTCACTTTTCAATAATGATCTAAAAATAAAAATTATGCTAATTTTAACAATTTTTTGTGCAAAGGAACAGAATAGAAAATCTAACTGTCCCAGCCAGGACAAACAAATTTATGTGGGATTAAATACCACAAAAAAAAAATTATGCTAATTTTATTTTGCATATCCTTGCTTGAATATCTTAGTCTTACAATTACAGAGGAGAATTGCCCCTTGAGTTTATGGAAGTTTCTGGTTTAATTTAATTTCATTGTCTTCTTCTTGTTCCTCAGTAGTATGAAACATTTTTAAGGATTGCATGAAACATGCCTCATTTACTATCATCAGTATTTCTAATTATCAAATAATACTTTCCTACTATTTCTTGAACAGGAGTTATTAAGTTAGCATAGTAACTTTTATAGATAACATTGAATGACACATTGATTTGATGATTCATTTTTTTTTAAACTTGGGAAATCAGTCTTTTATATATCAAAATTGTTATTTCTTCCTAATCTCTATGGTCAGGGTTTATGTTTTCCCCCCATAAAATACTTGTCCCAAAAGTCCATAGTTGATATATAACTAATGAATCTTTTTAGGTGTGAAATTAGTGATAGATTGTTAAAAGGATTTATTGTACTCCTAAAAGTTGGAATTTTAAATGTTTTCATAGAGCTTCCATAAGGGTGTTACAGATATCAAGACTTGGCATGCATTCAAATTTAAAAAAAAAATTCCAGGTAAAACAAATTACATAATTACTCAACATTTAACTTTGTTCATGTATTTAATAAAAATACATGCTAATTTGAATCGTACAGGGAGCTAGAAAAAGAACTCTACCTCAGCCTGGGATCGAACCCGGGTCCCCCACTCTCCAGGCGGGTGCGTTAACCAACTACGCCACCAAGGAGGCTGAGAATAATTACTAGTTCCCCTAGAAATGTGGGATTACATTACCATAATTATCATCATGATCTGAATGTTAGATAGTGGCCCTTTGCCAAAACGAGAGTCTAATAAAGTCTAGCAATTTTAGCTTCACCGAGTACAAGCAATATATTCGTCATACTGGGTAACCACCCAGACTCGGAGTGAAGTGCGGGGAACTATAAACTATTCTCAGCTCCCTCGGTGGCGTAGTTGGTTAAACCACACTTTTATGAGTAACAAAATGTATACTGTATTTTTTATGTCATCGTATCTTGACTGTTCTTACTTCATTTCCTATTAAGCCACAGGTACCTTCTTTTTTCAAATGTTGGCTTATCTTTTCATAGTAGACTTTTCACTTAGAAATCCATCACTGCAATTGGTGATGGATCTTCATTCTGCAATACAACAGAAACACAGTATATACTAGATCAGTATACTATCTATGTGTAATAGTAATGTATACTATTGCATTATTAGTTCACAAGTAAGTACTTGAGTCGACTTTTTGGAATTAATTTTAGGAGAAGTAAAATAACATTTTTCCTAAATATATTAGTAATACATTAAATCATTAACAAATTTTCTTTAAAATTGTACTAAAANGACTTTTTGGAATTAATTTTAGGAGAAGTAAAATAACATTTTTCCTAAATATATTAGTAATACATTAAATCATTAACAAATTTTCTTTAAAATTGTACTAAAAAGTATAAATTACTAGATTTAATAAAAATAGTAATTTTAAATTAAGATTTTAAAATAAAAATTAAAAAAGCTCTTTTTGACGACATAGAATATTTCTCTAAAGATAAACAGAAATATAAGGACCTGATTAAAGATTGCATTCCAATAACACTTTGGATAACTGGTTATTATCAGTCTAATCTATATAGAAGTCTAAATTATGATTACTCCAAAGAACCTTAGAAAACCTAATATAGTTATGTTCCAAAGCGTACCCTATTAATGATATGAGTAATGATAATTTGAAGAATTTTAGTCATACAGATAGGTTGATCTTTGATATTTTTAACTATGTCTAAGTTTGCCTTAAGTTCTCACTATGAAAAGGAAATAATAAGAATTTATTTATTACTATTTCAAAGCTATTTATTTAGAAACAAATGTATCTAAAATAGCAAAAGTTCAAAAATGGAAGTAAGCCAGCAAAGAATTGTTAAATGTCACACCAGGAGTGACTATCCAGGACTTCTGAAGGAAAAGGAGTGAAGCTAAAAAAAGTCAGTCGACAGAAAAGAAACCGGTATAGTATTAACTAGTCTGATTTCTCATTTCATTAAAAAACGTCTGAAATAAAAATAAATGTCTAATTTGATCTTAGAACTGGAGAAGCCTATGAGGGTAAACTGTAAAATTGCTAAGGCTAGCTCCAGATTGTCTGGAAGAGAAGAATGGGGAAAGCGCTTAGCATACATCATTGAATATATTATTTTAATATACATTTTCCTTAAAAGTGTAAAGGACATAAATGTTGAAGAAATTTTAATTTAAACAATAATTTATTGTGTAAAAATAATGTGGGATTAAATACCAGAACAAATTACAATATTTTAAAAAGGAATGAAAGCAAAAAAACAAGAGTCTAATAAATAGCCGATAATCTTAGCTCCTTCTAGTGTAAGACGATATATATTCGTCTTGCTCGGGGGGTTTAGACCAATAGAGTTCGAGGAATATAATGAATCATCTGGCTAGCCTTGGTGGTGTAATTGGTAAACATGCCAGCCCGGTAAAGATGAGTTCCGGGTTTGAGTCCCAGCTGAGGTGGTAAGATTTTTTATTCTATTCGCTTGCATCTATTGTATAAAAATAATGGGGGAATTAATACCACAACGAATTAAAATATTTTTTTTAAAAATTGAGAAATAAATTTTTTACCTTTTATATTAGTGTCTAAAGATTAATAATAATACAAATATGATTATTTTCTCAGTTATTGATCTATCAGATTTATACTTCACATTTGAGATTTTTATAATTATTGAATGTGAAATGAAAGCATGCAGAAATGCTTTCAAAGAAACAATATTATTTCTTGCCACAGCTATTATATCTATTAGTCAGGGCTTTTATTTTGTGTTTGATATTCTAGTAATAATAGTATCTTACAATATAAAATGCAAAAAAAAAGTAAAGGAGTGAGAGGAAAACACAAGGGGATTTCATTTTTTTTTTTCTGAGCTGTGGATTATTTAAGGTTCATAATTCCTAGTTAAACTTATATAACATATTATTTTTAATAAACTAGTTAGTTCTGATTATTTTATGAGAATTTATTAAAAAGTTGTGGAAACTTCAATGTTTTTGCTTATGGTTTTTCTGAAATGTATTTTAATAGATAAATATGATATGAATAAATTTAATTACATATAATGAGATAACTGAAAATTTTATTAGTTATACAGTTAAGACATTAACTAACTAAAAGTAGATTACTGGCCTATCACCTATAAATATTGATAATTTCAAGAGTTATCTGTCAAAGGTCATATCTCAATCAACTTTTTGTAGTAACTCATTTAGTTTAATTCATTAGTCCTATAGAAAGAAAAGGAACTGATTATAGAGAAGATGAAGGCATTTGCCAATAAGTTATTGGTAAGATGAATAATCATGTTTTTAATTATTTGTACCTATAATAAAATTATTATTGTAGTAAAATTTTCTATTGTTCAGAGAAAGTCAGACAAGTTAAATGTTTATAGTTTAGAGAGAAAATACACTTTTCCAAAACATTGTGACTGTAAAAAAATTTTTTCTACAGCTGCCCAAATCTTATAAAAACTTAAATTACTATTATTATTCAGTAATTTAAAAAGTTAACTTTAAAAATATTGTGTTTTATAAGGGATAAAAAACTGTTAAACTTCACTCGGTGAATCCACTGAGCTTGTCTGACTTTCACCGAGTGAGATCTGTTTTTTATCCCTTATAATTGTATAGCTTCGTCCAGTTCATTAAAATAATATTGTGTTTTATTAAAAACATTATAAATTAGTTAATTTAAGAAATTGACAATTTAAATTAGTTCCTTAAATTGAGATTTATAACTAATAATGGAGCCAATTCTACATTTATCAATCTGTAATTAAATAATTTCTTCTATTGATAGATTTTTTATTTCAAATTCAAATCTATATAAATAGAAGTTATCTGTTAATGCCTTAGTAGGAGTTTTTTTCTTTTAATTGGCATTATTTGATAGATCATTATTTTTCTTAATTTTATAGATGCTCTTTATTAGTTTTGCAATGTTACCTCCTTCACATATAAAGATGTATTTAACTTCATAAATTTTACAGAAGTGGGTTGATCAGTTTTATAGTGGTACTGTTCTATTAGTAGGAAATGAATAAATAAAAAATTAGCAGGAAATAAAAATAAAAACTTTTCAATGCCATATGTTCTCGAGCTAAGACATATTGTGTGAATAATTTGTTTTCCTTATTGTTTCCTAGTAAAAACTTATCTATTGTATTATAACATTTTAAAAATTTAATTGGTTAGGGTTGTTTAAAATAATTTTTAATTAATTAATTAATTATATTTATCAATAAAATCAGCTAAAATATATATATAGTTTATGGCTGTAGTAGAAGGTTTCAATGATTTTAATCACTTNAATTAAACACCAGTTCCGCACCCTTAGAAGTCACCATATAAACCACCCTCGGGATCTCTCCAGACATCACTGTCGTCCTGATGATGACTTACAAATTAAGTCGAAACGTCGGCAATAATATTTTACACAACAATTTTGGAACAATTTTGGAGTATTTTATTTTTCTGATCCTGGCCGAAACCCTGACTCATTTGACAATGAGCATTTAATTTTCGGTGAGACTTCTCACCCTTTGTCAGAGAGGAGTGACTCTAATCTCTCTTCACTCCTCTCTGAAGAAGGGCTAGAAGTCTCCCCGAAAATTTAATGCTAATTATAATTTTTCTTTTTGTGTGTTCACTGCACTCTTTCTTCCTCCTGTTCTTATTTAACATCTATATTAAGATGGTGTGTGTGTGTGTGAATGTATATATATATATATATATAATTATAAAGTGTCTGTCAACATATGCAGGTAAGAGTTGTTTTCAGTTTTCCTTTTTGAAATGTTACATGTGGCTATTAAACAATTAAATTCAAAAAGAAAGGCTGGGTCCAGGTTTACCTGATTTTTATGCAACAGGTGTAGGTGGTAGATCATAAAATATATATTAATATTAGATGTTTTTTGTTGGGGTTTGGTCAAGGAAGATCCAAAAAATACAAATTTAAAAAATATTTAAAAATGTTTATGCTTACATTGTAAAACATCTTTAGGGCTATTAGAAGGTGAGAAGGGACGTTGTGACACCAAGATCCCATTTTCATGACTGGACTAGTCATATGCATTAAGGCATGCAGTCTTAATAAAAGTCTGCCATATATTTCTGTCACCCACATTTCTCACAGTACAGATACTGTTCCACCTCTAGTTTCAAGCAAGGTTGAGCTCCTCCATACTTGGTTTTCCTCGTATTCCTTGTCTCTGATGGTTTAACTGTAGAGCCTCTTTGGCAATGCTGGCCTTCCTCCAAAGGATATGACTTATCCACTTCCACATGTGTCTTCTTATTACAATCCTGTTCTTAGGAGCTCTGCATTTGATGTAGTTTTGGGCCAGTGTTTACTTATTATCTACCAATAGAAGTCTGGCAAATCTGTATCTCACAATTTTTGTAGGACGCTAATGTTTGTATTTGAAAAGTAACAAATTGTTACTTCTGGGTTTAATTTTTCTACAGAAGAAATGAATTATCAGTTATGAACTTCATCTTGAAAGTTCAAGATATATCAAAGTTGAACTTAACCCTTTTCAAGATTTGGCCATTTAAGATAGAAATTTTATTTTTTACTGTTTTATATCTCTGTTTGAAGACCAGATAAATTTTTTTTTTAAGGTTTTCTATGTCTACTTGATAACTAACCACTGCATTAATCTCAACTCCCAGTGAGTGAGTTACGCTTTTAATAAAAATTGAGAATTTGTTGCCGAATGATCAAATTAGATATTAATAAATTATTATATAAATATTAGCTAGCAATAATATTTTTCAAAATTCAATGGGACAAACACCACTTAAAATTGATCTTGAATAATAATTTTCTTAGGAAGTAAAAAATAAGGCCTCTATTTTATAAACAAGAAGAATTCAAGGAAATAATTTTTGTAAACTGTTTTCTTCTTTGCGTGCCGTATCAAGTCTCCTTGAAGTTCGCTTCTAACATGGCGAAACCATTTTGAGCTAGTCTGAAGAAATGTTCTAACTTCCTTATCCGGGTCCATTTCCCTAGTATTTCTTAGCCAAGAGTCCTGTTTTCTTCCAATTCCTCTACTATACTAGGAGGATGCTATACCGGTCTTCTTGCAATATGTGATCCAAATATGTTATTTTTCTCAGTTTTATTTTGTCGAGTAACTCAGGGGCTGCATTCGCACTGCTAAGAAAGGCCTAGTTAGTCTGCATAGCATCAAGGTATTATGAGAATTCGTCTGTAATGCCACATCTCGAATGTTTCGATAGGATTAATGGTAGATATTTTAAGAGTCTATGCCTCAACACTATACACGAGAAGCAACCACATATAACATCAGACCATCATTTTTGAAATTACATTTTCAAGCTGTCATTAAAAAACTGTTTTTATTTTTAAAAATACTGCAAGGGCTATCTCGATCCTGTATTGAATTTTTAACAACTTATTCCTATTTTTTAAATGCATGTTAAATTTTGTAGGTAATTCTAGATTATTAATTTAATAAATAATTTAAAAAATAACATGGCTACTAAATGTAAGGGAGATGGGTAAGGTCATTGAGATATGACCAAGTCGAGGCCTGAGGACCCTCAGTCTCAGTGTCAAGAATTTCTTTTTTTTATTGTTAATGCATATTTAATGTTCTATTTCCAATACAGCTAATGAAGAATGTCAAAAGTTCATATGGTGCTTGTCCGATGATTATTATCTTTGGACAAGCTTCATTGAAGTTTCGAGCAATCAGAATAGGCCATTACTATTTTAAAGAGTAAATGAAGTTACAATACTCTGTAAGTGCCATGGAACTTTGAATCCACTAAATGGTCTCAAGTGATAAGATGATGAACTGCTCTTATGAATATTCAAATTATAGCTTAAGTTATAATGAACAGAATAAGAGTAATCTGTGCATTTAAAGAAAAAAAAACTACCCTGAGCTATTAAAGATGAAAAATATTTTTTTAAATCCAAACATTTTTCTAGGCAAAAATTGCCTAATAATTATAAAAACTGTATTTGGGCTATTGTAGGCTAAATTTTTAATTTTCAAAATGAAACTCAAATATTTAAGTTGAATTATATATAAATGATTTGGATTGTTATTTACCAAAATCAAACAATTAGGAATGATGGGTTGCCTGAAACCATTAATTGGTTCAGAACTTACTACAGGATATAATTATATAAACAAAACTAAATTTGTAATACAGCATTAAAATAGTAATTAAAGTGTGATTTCTGCGCATCAGTATAATCACATTATTGGAAGTAAGGGTTAACCTCAGGTCCATTACTTGATTAAAATATTTCTGAAGCTCTACTGGTTGAAATTTTCATTTGTAATTTATCTCAGCAAGAAGAACCATAGTGATTTTAGAAATTAATGTTTATAAAGTAGAAAAAATTCTTTGGATGAGAGTAGGGGTTTCCCAGATACAGTGAATAAGAATAGTGATGATAAATGATCTGAAGGACATCATTAGTATCCTAGCTCATGGAATGAAAATTAACTAAATAATTAATTTATTCATTGTTAATTAAATTTTAGCCAGTTTTTCTGCTGTGAATAACCTAAGTTGATTTCATGCAGGCCTATACTGACTCCAGAAATATTTATTGATTCTTCTCTGGACTTTATGGTGTCAAAAGGTTTTTTTTTTTTTTGCTAATCCACCTCTAGTTTCAAGCAAGGTTGAGCTCCTCCATACTTGGTTTTCCTCGTATTCTTTGTCTCTGATGGTTTAACTGTAGAGCCTCTTTGGCAATGCTGGCCTTCCTCCAAAGGATATGACTTATCCACTTCCACATGTGTCTTATTACAATCCTGTTCTTAGGAGCTCTGCATTTGATGTAGTTTTGGGCCAGTGTTTACTTATTATCTACCAATAGAAGTCTGGCAAATCTGTATCTCACAATTTTTGTAGGACGCTAATGTTTGTATTTGAAAAGTAACAAATTGTTACTTCTGGGTTTAATTTTTCTACAGAAGAAATGAATTATCAGTTATNTACTTTTAAAATATAATTTCTATAGATTACTGTATTTGTAGATTAAAGATGCCAGAAGATTAAGGTAAAATGGGGTATCTTTTATCAAATTATTCTAGATTTGAATCTAAAAGAGAATTTGATACTAACATTCCTGTGATAAATGTTAAATCACAACGATTTTCCAGACATAGGTTATTCAGCCTACTGGGGACAACTCTTTGTTAAGAAACTCAATCTGTTATTTTTTAAGTAAACTTATATGGTCATCGAACCATTCACTCCATTTATGTAGAAATAAATAATTAAAATTCCTAAGTATAAGATTTATTGCATGAGAGAGATAAAGGGTCTAGCTAGGTGAGTATAAACATCCATGAGACAGATAATGATTTCTAGCTAAAGCCAATTAAGGAAGAAACTGCAGCTAAATCTATTGAAAAATTTTTATAAAGCTGATAATCATAAGTAATAATGATTTCTTATGATAGTTTCCATAGTACTCACTTGAATTTATCATTTATATAATTGTTTGATATTTAGATTAATTACAATTATTCTAGTTATAGTGAAATTTATTTAATGTACTTATCTATTATTACTATCTAGTATATTAGGAAAATAATATAGATTTATTTTTAATCAGCGTGGGAAAGTGATAGCTATCAGAAGAGAAGATCAGTCAGTTTGGGAAAGGCGTGCAGCATTAGCTCCTGACAATGTGAAGAAATTGGTTAGAGCTGGAGTAAAGGTTATAGTCCAGCCTGCCAACCGAAGAGCATACCCTATTCAGGTAAATTGTATTTTACATATGAAAAGCACTTTATTGTTCAAAACCAAAACCTTAAAAAATTATGGTATTTGTTATCAAAATAATATCAATACTTTTATATTACACTTATATGTGCAATCTCTTGATTATTACCAATATGGTAATTCATGGGTTAAACATAGAATTTAAGATTTTATTTTGAATTTAGGAAAATTCAATTTAAAAATTTTAAATTTGTGCAAAACCTGTTTCTCAGTATATTCCCAGAAATATGATTACTGGGGAATGTTTAAAAGTTCAAGAAGAACATTTTGACAAGTTTCATCAAAATCATTAGAGCCATTCAATTCTATAAAATACATTTTCGGCCATTACACTGTGGCCATTTCTTACAATGTGCTTCTTTTTCTTTTTTTTCCGCTAAATAATTAGTATTTGCTACCCTACAAACCTAGAAAATTTTGTCTTGAACTGTTTATGCTTCCAGGAGCGCAAGGGCTCAGAAGTAACTAAAACATATTGAAGGCCTCAAAAAAAGGGGAAAAAATGAAATGAAAAGAAAAAGTGAAGTATAAGAACATCGAATAGATTGATTCTGATGTTAGATCAAGAAAAAATAGCCCCAAAATGCTTCAAGTTTAAATATTTTTTTGTTTTGAAATCTCTAAATTTTTTTCAGTGTACTAAATAAAATGAAACAACAAAAATATAAAAGACTCCAAAAAAGTTAGGGAATTAAGTTTCCTATAAGAATTCTTTCAAGAAAGAGAATACAAATTAATAACTTCTACTGTAGACCTATCTATCAATCATGTGTCCCTAATTTTGGACAAGAAATACTCATTAGTTCTTGAGAGATGTTTAAAACTTTAGTGGAGCTCTATTTGGGCTAGTCAGCTTTTAGATCTGACCAACAAACCCAAAATCAAATTTCTCTAGAAAAAAAATTATCTTATTATTAAACCCACAACAGCCACATTCAGGAAACTTGTCAGATTTGACAACAAATTTAGCTGAAGCAATTGTTCAACTCAGAGTTTGCTTTTGATTTACTACCTGAAGTTATATAGCACTAAGATCTTGGAATGTTCTATAATGCTGACAAATATTTTGCTGAAGGTTCAATGGTGATAGATATATGGAAGTGGGTTGATGAGTTGCCATTTCCATTTCACTAATTTACTGGATGAAATGTATTTCATCTGCCAATAATGTACTTAACTTGTGCTCTCAGTGGAATCTAAACCAGTAGTTTTCTTGTGACTGAAATTATCCTTATCACTGATTTAGCGACCAAATGGTTGGTCAGGTACAATAGAAAGAAGTTATCATAAGCTCCTACAAAGCCAGAATATTTATTAATGGCAGCATTTATTAAATAGGATTTTCATATAGTCTGTATTATTTAAAGCAATATATTGATATTAAATGTTAAATTTTGAAGTGTTAACTCTTATAGCACCAGGATCCGGGAGTTATACGGATGGATACTGGTGCTAAAAAATACCCAAATAAGTCTGGTACAAGACTTCGTTGAGTAAAGAAAGCAAACCAGGTTTTGGACCTCACCCGAGTAACTCTTTTCTGAGGCATTTATTTTTGAAGAAATATTGTTACCACAGGTATAAGATAGTGATAGATCAGGCAGGCAGAGTGAGCTTCTGTAGTCCCTTCCTGTAGAAGGCATTAGCCTATAATACATCCTAGTTCACCTGGCCACGTAGTCACTAGTTTCCTAGTCACAGAGTCCACGTAGTTTAACTGATCATCCACAGCTAAACACCCAAAGGCTGTTTTTCCACTGAATTGAGAATGTTCGTGGACCTCTTAGTATGATTCCATCTAAGAGTATGTCTACTGAGAAGGATGAGATTTACTTTTATAAAAAAGATAATCCATTATTATCATAATCCAGGTACCTAAACTGATGATATGAATGTTTAGGCATCTGAAAATGCCTAAATCCCTCTGGGCACCTTAATGTTATGTCTTATATCATTAAAAACTAATGGGAAAAATTGAGTTAAAATCATATGGGAATCAGGGTAGTCTTGTGTTCTGGAAAAGGAGCAAGACTATTGTCTTAGAAGCAAATTATATCTCCATAGGCCTGAATTCAATCTGTGGCTTATTCCTAACCATAGCTAAAATATAAATGTATAATTGGGTTAGAATGAAATGACTATTCCCTTGAAAAAAAATTAGAACTAAGACCTATGCAAAATATTTTTTTGGAAATCTGATAGATGAAAAACAAGTTTTGAGTTAAGAGAGGCAATTACTCACTTGACATATGCTAAATTAAGAGAGCACTTCTGGCTGCTAATCTGGCTTTAGCACTCCTAAATTTTTTTAGGGGAAAAAAAAGTGTGTAATCCTTGGGGCCTAGTCCCAGGGAGGTTCTGAGAGTATTTGCATCATGGCTCTACTTTCCAATTAATAGATACTTTTATCACCCTTAACCATTTTGTGTGTTAGTGAATTAAAAAAAAAGGCAAGGCCCTTTCAAACTTTTGATTTATGGTCACCTTTTTTATCAAACCATATAGAATGTATCTTATTTTAAAATAATTGTATATCATACATCGAAAAATTGATCCATTGAAATCTAACGCTACTTCTTCATAGATCTTACTTTAACTCATCTCTTCTAGACTTATTTGACTGCCGGAGCTATAGTTCAAGAGGATATTTCAGAGGCTTCAGTTATTTTTGGAATCAAGCAAGTGCCTGTGGATTTGCTTCTGCCGAACAAGACCTACTGCCTTTTTTCACATACTATCAAAGCACAGGAGTCAAACATGCCTTTCCTTGATACAATACTTGAAAAGGTTTGATTGTGAATATATACATTTTTTTTTTACTTTTATAACTNACTAAGAATTCTTATATTTGTAACTATTTTGTGTGCTCACAATTAAGTTTTAATAAAGGTCACTTTGTCTTTCCTACAATGTATTTATGTATGGTCATACTCATACAAACTCATTATTTCAGCTTTTCCCCCCTTGACAAACATTCAAAAATAAACTTCTGGTTTTAATAGTTTTCATTGTATCCCTACTATTTGTAAATTAAAGAGATGATTTTCAAATTCCAGTAATTTCATGAGTGGTGAAAAAACCTACTCTGTAGGGGGAAAAAAAAAATCATTATTATGAGACTTAGAGACTTATGGAAACACAAAAACTGGAACTGGAAAAAAAAACGAAACACTGAACTTACTAAGCTTAAAAGAACAGGAACTTGAAAAAGGTAAAACGTGACCTGGTGATTCCAGTTTGATTTATTTACATGTAGTATGATNTTTATAGATTCCTTTTTCTGCCATCAGTACCAATCCTAATCTTTTTATTTTGATACAAATGTAAAATTACTTTTTTATTTGAAAAACCTCCAAAAAAGTTATAAAATATTTTTTATCTCTACTTATATAGTACACAAACAATCAAAAATGTTTTAAAATTAAAGAGAACTAATAAATAAATAATAATGAGATAAAATTACAAGGAAATAAATTTAAAGAAAAAAATGTATTAATATGATTTCATGAAATTTAAAATTGTCGCTGTGAGGTACCTAATTAAATCACACCTAATTTTATTAAATTAAAAGATCAAATGACACTAAGGGGTTAAATTAAGGGTTAAAATCTTATAACTAAAACTTCTTGATGGTCATACTCATACAAACTCATTATTTCAGCTTTTCCCCCCTTGACAAACATTCAAAAATAAACTTCTGGTTTTAATAGTTTTCATTGTATCCCTAATATAAATAATAAGACCATAAATAAGAAATATATGGTTTTGGCTGAATAAACCTCAACTATGTAAAATATATATAACTTCTTCAATTAGTAGATATTAAACTTATGACACAGTCCTACTAACAATAAAGCTTATAAATAAAATAAACTATTTTTATGATCTTCTGAAAAATACACAATCAAATTTTCTTAGGCAGGGTATTGAGATAATAATTAACATGAAGGAAAAATAGGAAAAGACGAAACCTGTAACAATGCAGTCTTCAAGGAAATTCGGACAATGGTTTTAGATTATATGTAGATTCGTTTCAATGAATTTAATCTATTCACTTTGGCACAATGGCACGATTTTTGAAAAATGCTGATTAGTATTAATTTCCTCCTTGCCAAACACATTAGACTAAGAAACTCCAAAGGCATCAAAAAGAAGCCAAACTCATAACATAGAATACTGAACTATTAAAAAATTAGAGTCTTCAAAAGATATTAAAGAAATATGTGAAAATAATATATATGCAAAATTATAGAGCAAACTAAATAAAGGTTCAAAGCAGCCGGTCTAGCTACCTTTTACAGCTAGAAAACCTTTTTGGACATGGCAGAAGAGATTATTGGGAAAAAACAACCTCTCAAGAGAAATTATGAGAGATGATCTCAATTCAAAGCTAGTAGGAGAACAACAATTCACCATTATTGACCTTTGGTGATGTGGTGCATTTAGGCTACAAAGCTAATTACTATGGAATTCATCCAACCTAGGATAATGTTGATGCCACAAGACCAGGGTCTCGATAGAATATACAAGTCTGAAAATATTTTTAAAACTACAAATGATGTTTCTAGGGGTAATTAATTTTCATGAATGGTTATTCCCAATCTACTTAGCGTCTGTGCAAGAATTCATAGATTAAAGGCAGAAAGAATGTTGGCTATAAATGTTTTTTTGAAATAATTAAGGACCTTTTGTCACTTCCTAATGCTTTTGTGATGAAGAAAAACCTATAACAGAATTCTGTAATAGGACTGTAGTAGGTTGGGAGCTATCCTCATGCTTAAAATGCCAGATGGGTATGCAATGCAATACAAACATTAAACCCAGCAGAACAACACTATGCTACATAGATAAGGAAGCTCTAACACTAATGTTTATTACTAAATAATAATTAGTGCAACCATTTCTCTATCCTAACTAATAATTATCAGTTTTTCACACATGTTCATAAATTAAACACAGGCTGCAAACCTAAGGAAATAATTCTTAACAGCTAAATAGCAGTCAATTGTATTTCCCACAATGTATTTATTTAAACATCAGCTTTTTCACCTTAAGAGATCATCCTCAGAAGCACTGGAAACTAGAGATGATTCTCTACATGACCTTCTAAAATTGAAAGCGTCCAAATTTAAATAAATACATTGTGGGAAATACAACATTACTGTCTGTTTATCAATTTTCTCTTATAATTTATAATACATAATATTTCTTTAAATGACAATATTTTCAAGGTATTCCAATAATGTCATGTGCATTTAGGATTGCAGTAAATCATACTACATGTAAATAAATCAAACTGGAATCACCAGGTCACGTTTTACCTTTTTCAAGTTCCTGTTCTTTTAAGCTTAGTACATTCAGTGTTTCGTTTTTTTGTCCAGTTCCAGTTTTTGTGTTTCCATAAGTCTCTAAGTCTCATAATAATGATTTTTTTTCCCCTACAGAGTAGGTTTTTTCACCACTCATAAAATTACTGGAATTTGAAAATCATCTCTTTAATTTACAAATAGTAGGGATACAATGCTGGATAATAGTAGGGAAACTATTAAAACCAGAAGTTTATTTTTGAATGTGTGTCAAGGGGGGAAAAGCTGAAATAATGAGTTTGTATGAGTATGACCATCAAGAAGTTTTAGTTATAAGATTTTAACCCTTAATTTAACCCCTTAGTGTCATTTGATCTTTTAATTTAATAAAATTAGGTGTGATTTAATTAGGTACCTCACAGCGACAATTTTAAATTTCATGAAATCATATTAATACATTTTTTTCTTTAAATTTATTTCCTTGTAATTTTATCTCATTATTATTTATTTATTAGTTCTCTTTAATTTTAAAACATTTTTGATTGTTTGTGTACTATATAAGTAGAGATAAAAAATATTTTATAACTTTTTTGGAGGTTTTTCAAATAAAAAAGTAATTTTACATTTGTATCAAAATAAAAAGATTAGGATTGGTACTGATGGCAGAAAAAGGAATCTATAAAACCTTTTAACCAAATGAAGCAATATTGGAAAAAATTGTCAGGTATTTATAAATTTAAATGTCTCTCGAGCCCAAATATATATCTCAAAACGCAATGTCAGGTTTCTTCTCTTGATATATTATCAAGTTCTTTTAGCCTTGGCAACATTTCCGCAGAGCTGGACTGTGCTTTGCAATGAATTTTCACAAATAGTATTCTTGAGTTTTCTCAATATATCCAAATCTATTTGAGTGAGGTCTCGAGAACTGGAAGGGTGAGGAACTAGACCAAAGTACTGATCAATCTTACCCCAAACATTTCTTCTACAGCTCTTCCAGTGAATAATGTCCTCAGCATCCTTGTGGCAGCCACATTTTTTTTTTTTTTTAAGTTGAAGAGATACTTACTCAATTTAAACTGGTGAATCCTCCCTCAAAATGTTTTTATAACTATATCTATTTAGAAGTTAAAAAAAATAAAATGAATGGGGATCTCTTGTGACTGAGTTGCATAAAATTCCAAACTATTCACTGATCAGCAATGTTGGTGGTCCAGTTGTGAATGTCCATGGGTTTGTTTCATTCTAAACCAATAATGGAAATTTTCTAATCAAATTATCTTTCAATGGTTCCAATAACAAAATGATATTGCTCATTTCTTCTGATGATGTGAAACATGATATGGGTGATATCTCAGATGCTTAACATTAAAGTGGACTGTGTTTTACGATATTCCCAGTTAGTTATAAATTTGTTTTATACTTACTTTTCTAAATACCTATTACATTTCAACTTCATTTGTTGGTTTTCTGCTCCTTCATGCCCATCCATCCACTTGATAACTACATTGAAATTCCTCAGAAGCAGCACTAAAGTTTTATAAGATGGCTTATTTGGCCTTTCAGAATAGCGCCTAGTATAAAACCTAGAAGTGGCCCATGGCATGCCTTGGCACTCTCTAAGCACCATAATAACACCAACTATCTTATTCAGTGGATAAGGAGCCTTTGGGCACAAAATATGTTAGTAGAAAGTATAAAAAACTGAGAATCTGTTTTAACTATTAGTTCTAAAGAACTATTATTTCGATCATTTTTTAAAACTTTATAGTTACTATTTCTTTTATTAATTATAGTTAATAATAAGACACTAATTCTCTTAATGATGGAAGGAAATAATAAAATAATATTGATTGAAATAATAACATTAAGGATACCAGGTGTAAATTTTGACTTGTAATTTTTATTTAAGGAAATATATGAAATTTTTTAAAACTAGTTTTTTTTCATTTGAAAAATCCCAAAAAGTTATTGAGAAAATGTACCATTGTGCCAACTATCATCCATGGCTTGTCAAAAAGTTGATGAATAATCTTTTATGATGAAAGTAGAGGTGGACACTTACTACCTTTCTCCTCTGACATTTAAAAAAAAATTAAAACATCCATTTAGCTGTGAAAAGCATTTGATCCAATTAATCTTGAATACCGTGTAATTATTTGCTTCACAAATTTTGTATTTGGACACTTTGTAAGGGTCAAAAAATGATGATTGAGGGAACATCAGCTACTGTATAGACTTTGATTTTAATGTCTATACAATGTTTTAAAGTCTTAGAAGTCTCTTCACCTTAAAGGACATGCAAAAATTAGAATTTCAATAAATCTCAATCAATGCAAAATCCCACCATGATTTTTGACTCTACTTTTCTGAAAAAGTTAGGGTTGATACTTTCTTTCATCTAGAATATCCTAAATAATCCCTTTTTGAATTAGTTCTTAGTGTCAGTAAGAAAATGACAAATGTATTTATAAGACACTGCTATTTTAATTCAAGTTTTATCTAGAAATTCATTTATTATCAAATTTTGTATACAATTATATGTGAAAATGTTTTAGAACATAAGATTACTTGATTATGAAAAGTTGGTTGATGAAGGTGGTCAACGAGTTGTTGCATTCGGCAAATGGGCTGGAGTTGCTGGAATGTTAAATATCCTGCATGGCCTTGGCTTGAGACTGTTAGCGCTAGGACACCATACTCCATTTATGGTATGTTACGGAGTTCTACCTAATATTCTATATGGGATTTACATGTGTAGTATTTTGCATAAGATTTTTATTTTTGGTAAATTTATAACTTATTTTAAATAATTTTTAAAGAAAGTAAATTAGTAGGAGAGGTAAAGACTCTTCACATAAAATGTGCAAAACTTGTTATACAGGAGTACATTTGGTATACTTTAAAATTTACATTTAAAAATGTAACTTTACAAATACTGTACACTAGAATATTTATTTCCCGGGATATAAATATACATTAAAATTTGCATCTGACATACATATATAAAATTATGTAATTAAAATATTATTCATCATTCTCCGTCATGTGTCATTATTTCATCAAAATTGTAAAACTCACATAAATGAAATGAACAAACATAATATATAAATTTGAATATATTATCATGTTACAAAATATACTGTATACTAATGTCACTCAGTTTTTGTAAATTTTAATTTAAGTCCTTTATCAATACGATTGACGAATCTAACGAGGTAGTGATTGTTGCATGAAATTATCAAGCATTCTTAATTTAAAAAATATAGTAATACCTGAAATTGAACTAAATTAATTTAGCATAGTTTAGCAATTAGCATAGAAAGCAGTAAATCTGAATTTTTACCTAGAATTATTATTTTGTATTATTACTTATTATTTTTAGCTACTTGTTGGATGAAATTTATTATTTAGAGGATTTTATTTATCTGTAGTTTACGCCATTCTATCCATCTTGACATCCACGCTTCACTGCAATTTATGTAAAAACATAACATTAGGCGTATGAGCTATAACNAAAAAATAAACAATAATTAAAATTGATTTAATTATATATTATTAATTTGATAATAAGAATTATAAACATATTTACACACTATTCAAATAAGATCCATAAAAAATAATGAAATGAGAATAACTTATATTTAGCAGCTTTTTCTAAATTAATTTTGGCTATTTTGACCAAGAAAAAAGAGATACATTATTTTTTTGTGTTTTTAGTCTTAACTTGTATTCTATTAGTTAACTAAAATCAAATTAATCATGCTTTGTTATTTTAAAAATACCTAGTGCATGTTTAATGTTATTTTATTTGCTAGCATGTTGGGCCCGCACATAACTACAGAAATTCTTCAATGGCAAGACAGGTGGTCAGGGACATAGGCTATGAAATTGCTTTGGGAATGCTACCTAAATCAATAGGACCATTGACATTTGTATTTACTGGGTAATTTACTTTTGTTACTCTTCAGATAATAAAAATGTTAAATTATATTATTGTCCTAAAATTGTGTAAGCTGAAGAGGCTCTTTTCTAATACAGATAGCCAAACTAAACAGTAATGTGACTGCTATTCCAATTACTTTCAAGTCATACAAAAGCTACACAGATTACTGCTAATAAAGATGTAAAAATATATTTAGTAAATATCTCCTATGACCTACTTGCTCACAAAGTTTTTTTGCAGGGTGTGACTGGGTAGGTCTCCCCCCATCATATTTATGAAGAAAAAATCTGTGAATAATATAAAGTAAGGGGCTAATATTTAATGACGGATGAAAGAGTGGAGCAGGAAGGAACTTAAATGTCCTAAGTAGCAATCACAGTCAGTGGTTTTGTTTGGTTACCTTTATTAGAATACATCTGCTGAAGGTTTACATAACATCTGTGATTTATTTCAGCTCTGGAAATGTTTCTCAAGGTGCTCAAGAAATTTTTCAAGAATTTCCACACGAGTATGTACCCCCATCAATGTTGCAGAAGGTAGCAGAACATGGAGGTAAAGGTCTATTTTTAAAATTAAGGAAAAGTTTGTTTTGTAATGGGGTGGGGGGATTTTGACAAAGTTATTTAAAACAAGGATTTAAATTATTATTAAACATGGATTTCAATATAAGACTTACTTTGCTCTTGAAGTTAATTACATTTTTAACAGTTACTCATTTGAGGAAGAGAATATTTTTCAGAATGTTTTAGATCAAGTTCCATTCTCAGAGCCCATGAATTTTTCAGGTACAGTTCCATCACCAGGCTTTTGTCCTGAAGATCCCTGGGCTTAGAAGATGAAAATTAACCAAAATCGTTCAACTTCAGTTAAATGGAAAATTAAAATTCTAGGGCGAAGTTTGTCTTATAATTCAATCTTATACATCTCTTATTGTCTTATTTACATGGATACTTAATACATGTCTTATTTATTTTATATACATCATTTTAATTTTTTATGTGCTTGATTTTAGTCAGTACAAAGCTTTATGGCTGTGAGGTTCGCCGCAGACATTACTTAGAAAGAAAAACTGGAGGAGGTTATGATCGTGAAGAGTATGAACAAAATCCTAAAAATTATGTGTCAACATTCAGTAAAAAGGTATATTTTCTTATTTTTTCAGAGAAATTCTTAGTTTTATTTATTCTCTGCAGCACTAATTATTTTATATTTTAATAATTTTTAATAAGTCTTTATTATAAAAGATTATTTATGAAAAAATTATTTTTATTTTCACACTAACAAATAAATCCCAAATTTTTATCCGAACTGCAATTCAGATATATTCTACTTAAAGTTCTACTTAGTTTTTATTTAATTTTTATTGTTACTTGTTATGTCACAAGTTTTTACTATTTTTTTCATCCCAATTATTTAATTCAGAGCAGTTATGATCATATTATTATCTTTAACATTTTTTTTGCATATAATAAAGTCATTTTACATGACAATTTTCATTTAATTGATGATCAAAGAGAAAATTAATTTTTATCGGGATAAAAATCGCACTGAAAATAAATAATTTTTAATCTGAACACACAGTGAATCAATCTTTTTAAGTTATCGAGTTAATTCTCATTACCACTTAAGTATGCAGCCAGCCCCAGATATCCTGATGAAAATATTTCTCTTAAGGGAATCTTATTTATAAGCCACTAACTCCAATTTTGTTAGCATTAGTGAGTGTTTAATTGATTTTAGATCTGGTAGAGAGAGATTATTTGTTAACATAGACTCAGTTAAGCCTATGTGGGAGGAGCCCACTGTATCAATTAATAAAATTAGTTAAAACCTTGACTTTCTTAGTTTGACTAAAAATTTAAGAAATTTCCCCAATAGACATTCATCATCAAAAAGACCTGTACAAATGTTCAGATTATAATATTCTGTTATTTAAAGACATAGAAAATATAATTTACAGTATGCAAGTAAAGGTTTCCAATCTCTAATTTACAAGTTTAATAGAGTGGTCATTTAAAGGTTAAACTTTTCCATTCACTCTACTCATGATGTATATTAAGTCACTAAAACGGTTATTATGTGCTAAATAGCCATATAATATGATTTTATTTTTAAAAACAAACAATTTACCTTGAATCTTTGGATAGATGCAAATTTTATGTAACAAATTTGTTAACAGATTGCACCATATGCCTCAGTAATTGTAAATGGCATTTACTGGGCTGTAGGTTCTCCAAAACTACTGACACTGCCTGATGCAAAATATCTACTAAGACCAGCTCATATGCCTTGGCTACCTTGTTCTGAAGGTGCTCCACTCCTGCCTCACAGACTTCTTGCTATTTGTGATATCAGTGCAGATCCAGGTGGATCTATTGAGTTTATGAATGAGTGCACGACCATTGACAATCCTTTTTGTCTGTATGATGCTGATAGCAATAAGGATACAAAGAGGTATTTTCAAATTTCTAATAATCAAACAATTTATGTATGTATATATATATATATATACACACACACAAACACAATCATGAACACAAAGTAACACCACAATCTTTACAAAATAGAGAGGTAAATTCATTTTTAAAAAATTAAGTATAACGAGCATAAGCAAAATGAATGTANATTTATGTATATATATAATATATAATGTATTAAAAATACAGTTTCAAAGGTTCAGGAATTTTGGTTTGCTCCATTGATAATATGCCCACTCAGCTACCTAAGGAATCAACTGACTTTTTTGGAGATTTGGTTCTTCCTTACATTAGCGATATTATAATGTCTGATGCGACAAAACCACTTGAAGAACACAATTTTCAACCTGCAGTTTATAATGTAAGTATTTTCATTCATAAGATAATTTCACATAAAAACATCAAATTTCAATTAAAATTTTACAGTTCGTGCATAATATGATATTTATTTATTTGTTAAAAGCAAATCTCAGTGCTTGTAAAAAATCTTAATTATCTTAAAATCTTAATTAGAAAACCTAAATCTTAATTATTCTGTTTATTAATTAAACAAATTATGAAGAGGTTTTATTTATAAGATATACAGTGTACTAAAATTTTAAGGTTTGTTTTTAAAGTTTAAATTTGAATTAATTCTTTCATAATTATTCATGAAGCCTGAATAATAATATTGCTTTGGGAANATATATAATATTGATAGTATTGTAGGTTTTTACTAAAATAAATAACATAAATCACTCTATAAAAAAGGTTAGCATTAAATTTTAAATTTAAATTTTATTGAGCTTTGGCAAAAGGGGTACCTTTTCAGTGAACAGTTTTAGTCAAGTGCTATTTTGAATGAGAACTATATAATTTAAATTCATATTATTATATTGCCTAATTTTCTCTTTAACATAAATTTAATATTATTTTACAACTTAGAGATGGCCATACCTGTGTAGAATGTATGTAGTTGCCTCACACCCATGAGAAGAGCCTCACTATCCCCCAATGTTTAGACCTAAGTGATCATCATTGTCAGTTGCTGCATTTCATACTTTTTGTATAACATATACTATGCTAAGGAAAATAGCTTAATTAATAATGCTTAAGCAGATTAGAGCAGCTTTAGGTACTATAAAGGTGGATTATAATTGTTGATGGCAAAAATATATTTAAAATGGTTACTTCCTCAAATGAGCCTTGGCTTGAGAGTTCTACTCAGAACCCTTGGATTATGCCATACCCCTAGCAAAAGTAATATGGAAAGAAATTCTATCATTTAACTTGTATATACTTTATTAAAGTAGCAATAGCCTTGATTTAATTATATATTGTCTAATCTCTCATAATTCATAATAATTGAAATCCATTGTTGATTTATCTTTTTGTTCTTAAATCTGTTTATGAATAACAAAACATTCCCTCTTTAGAACTTTTAACATTTTTTTTGTTGATAATACTAAATAAATATAATAACTTAGTGTAATATGATTACAGGTTAAACACAATACATGCTATTACCTAAGTTTAACAATGTAAATCCTGAAAATGAACTCTACTTATTTATGAATGCTATATTAATGAAATTGAGAATTGATTATTTTAAGCTAAATCCATTTTTAATGAGTTATTTAACTCAAGGAGATTTTATATGAATTAAAACCCTGTAGTGATATGAAGAAGATAAACTTTCTGCACTCCAAAAGTACTGATAAACCTCACACTCTTCTTGTTGATTATATATTAAACTCTTTATTAATACTTAAAAGTGGTTTCTTTTATTCAGGTGATTAATCAGTTTTTTAAAAACTATTTTTTATTGAAAGACAATCCAGGCATAAAGGTTCCAGTTTATGTAATGATTGTGCATACACATGTCTTTGTTAAGATCTTATTATTTTTAAATTTATAAATCAGTTTAAATATTTTTCACTGTATATACATTCCAATATGTATTTTAAATTTAATTGTATAAAATAACTTTCAGATGACTTTCTTTTTTAGTTCAAATGGAGATTTTGGACCATGGAGACTTACTAATAACCTCCATTGTTGAAAAATTCTCCATTTTAACTAAAAAAGAAAGTCATCTGAAAGTTATTTTATACTAATTTATAAGTATAATTATATAACTCTACTAATGAGTATTTTTTGTGGTTTGGTCAAAGTTGATTAAAAAAAAAATGCAATTATAAAATGTATTTTTTATTATCTGATGATCTTTCAGCTTACATTTTAAGCAATTTTCAGGGGTATCATGAAGGTGAGAGGGGATGTGTTGTCATCTAAAAAAAATCTGCAAGACTGATTCTTGATATCTGATCATCAGTCACCTGGATTATTTCCAGGTGACAACTTGTCCTCTCTCACCTGGATGATAGCCCTGAAATGTAAGCTAAAACATCAGCCTATAATAAAAAAATATATTTACTTAAATTGTTTCTTTTTATTTATTTATTTTTTATCAACCTTGGCCAAAACTTAACAAAATCTCTACTTTCTTTTTACAAACTACTGTAGCGGTTTTATTTTTAATTTTACTGAAGTTAAATGTTTTTCCTTATCAGGCAATTATAGCTAGCAACGGTAAATTGACTCCTAATTATGAATACATCCAAGAACTGCGATTACAGAATCTGTAAGTTACTTTTTTCTAATAAATATCATAATTAATGCTTTGATTATTATTATTATTATTATTCACTATTGTTTTTTTAAATATTTAAGTAAAACATTTTGGTCAAAAATAAATTCTATGATCTTTCTAAATTATTGAATTACTTTTAAAGCAGGGTAATTTTAAGTTCTTTAAACATTTAATAGTATATGTGATAGGTAAAATTATTTTAAACTCCAAGAGGCAAATATATTTTAATAACCAATTTTTCTAATAAATATCATAATTAATGCTTTGATTATTAGAGTAATTACATTAAATCAACATTAAAGTAATATTTTAATTCAATCTGTGTTTGGCAAGTTAATTCATGGTTTATATAAATGTAATATTATATTATTATTGAGAATATTTGTGCTTATGAATCAATGTATATTTAATGACCTATGACTATGGTTTGTATATTTATATAACTCGGCTTGCAGTTTTGTCCCAAATATTCTTTCACCTATAAATCATATTAAATTTAACTTATGTAGTGATTTTAAATTTTTCATTTTCTTTAAAGAATTAAATAATTATTTAAAACAAGGCAAAGAAATTCCCATTTTAGAAGTATATTATAAAAAAATTAACTGATTTACTGAAATTATGTAATAGTTCCTTTTAATTATGATATTAGAATTAAAATAAAGAAAAGTGTATCATGAGTGACATAAAAATATTGTTTCAATACATAGACATCTGGTATTAATGTATTATTAGAAATTAAATTTTAAAAAGTGTTTTGCTGGAACTGCATAAATTAAGCAAATTCTTCAGGATCATACAATAATATTTGTATATAAACTTTTCAAACTATCTAACCCCCCTCACCTTAAGAATATATCTTTTCTTAACAAACAAATCTGTGTCGAGTTTCATTGTTCAGTGTTTTCAACAAAATGTTAGCTCCAGCAAAAATATTTTTCTACTCTAACTTTAAATTTCAACTAATCCACCACTCCTTTTCATCTAATTTCACTATAACTCAAACTTTTTTATTTACATTTAAATGTGGTATGCCTAATTTTATTACAAAAAGCAACTAATGCGGAATCTAGGCCATAAAATTAAAATTTATGGTTTAGATAAACCCCTACTTCTAAATGTTCAATTTAGCTGTGTACATACATATGCTTATGTATGTGTTTTTTAGGAGAAATTTTTTTTCTAAAATATAGAGAAATTCATCTTCTGTTTTATATCAATCCCTTTGACATTAAAAAATATGATGATCTCTATTTCTTCAAGTTTACTCTCTACTTTTATTTTACCCTATACAGGAGCACTTAATTATACCAAACAACAACTACAGCAATGGCATTTTCCTTTTGATGTATTTATTATTGAGTGGTCCTTGAAATCCATCTTAGTATAGGTTTATGAATATGCTTGGACAATCTCTATTTTTGAAAATATTTTCTTATTCGCTTCTAGTTTTACGATTCAATCTTCCAAATTAGGCTCCTGATGCAAATATTGGTCCCCACCTTCTATCTCTATAATTTAATTTGAATATTAATTACTCCTACTAACACATATTTTAACTTCAACTCTTGTTACAACTCTAGTTCTATCATGTTACTGTAGCTCCCCTTTGACAGCTATAAAATCAGTCAGAGGAAACCTAACTATATCCAGCAGTAATTCCCCTATTATGGGATCCCTACGGCTCTGATGGTTTTATTACTGATCCTAACTCTTGGGAAGGGCTGGCAGAGTTTGTTGACTTGTGGTCTTCCTTTACTGGGATTGCAACTTTTGAAAAATACAATGCATCTTCACCAATAATACATTGGAGAAGCCACACATGGCACGCACATGTGTGTGTGTGTGTAGTGGTAAAGAATAGGTGGGATATAGAGTACAGTGAACACACAAAAAGAAAAAATCACAAATAGTAAAATTTTGGGGATCTCTCATCCTTCGCCAGTGAGGATTAAAGAGAGACTGATAATGCGAATAGACTCAAAGGAAGGGGAAGGCAATTGGGTTTTCCCTAATCCTTCTATTGATGGCAATTGATGCCTGGTCTTGCAGTGGTTTTGAGAATATGGATATAGGCGCACTCTCTTATCTTCAGTTGTAAATCTGAAGCCATGTCGAGAAGTTGTTCAATCACTTGAACTTGGAAAACGTCATTAAAACTCTGTTCACGTAGGCTTCGACGGTCGTCAGAAGTATTTACCGTTTCTTTTTCCGGGTTGGACCATGTCAAATTGGTGTTATTTGCCGAGCTTTCGCACATCATGTGATGGCTTCTACAGGGCTGAAAAGAGAATGAGTGAGGTGAGCTCTTTATTATATCTTATTCTCTTTTCAGCCCTAAAGAAGCCATCACATGATGTGCGAAAGCTCGGCAAATAACACCAACTTGACACAGTCCAACCCGGAAGAAGAAACATTAAAACTCATTAAATGACTTTTAGCATGCCTTCTTATGGGAAGAGTGGGCTGTGGTTCTGAACAGGATGAACTGTGGTTATTAATTCTGAGATTTAGGGGGGTAGTACATTTTCCTACATAAAAAGCAGGGAAAAAATTGCTTGAAGCAGATATACACAATTTTTGGATGTGTATGTCGATGAGGATTGGATCTTATATGTTAAGTGGGTGTTGACACTCGAGAACGTGTTGCCTTTTTTTATAATTAAACAGGATAAGCATCTGATTTTTTTACAAAATCTGCTTGTTTTGGAAAATTTGTGAGGGTTTTGATAGACAGTTTTTTCTGTTCAGTATATCTTGGAGGGTTGGGGGCTTTCCTGTACGTATTACCAGGTTTTTGTGGTAGTAGGAAGCAGGTGGATGGATTCTTAATAAAAGGGATAGCTTCGTGTATCAGGACCAAGGTCTTGATACATTCTACTCCAGGGAAATGTGCAGTAATCAGGTTAGAAGGGAGGCCAGGAACATTTTTTCACGTTGGCCCATGTATAAACTGGCATAAGGAGGGACCATTTTAGTACCCATGGCTGTAACTTCAATTTGTAAATAGGTATCACCATTAAAGGTGAAGGCGTTTTTGGTCAAGACTAGTTTTGCAAGACCAATTAGAAACTTAGTGGAGGGGGCACTGAGTAGGGGCCACTGGTCAAGAAAATATTTGACTCAAGCTCTTCGGAAGTGGTAATTGATGTATATAACAAAGTGACATCTATGGTAATTAATGAAATTGACTTTGAAGGGACTAAGGAAAAGTTTTATTCAAAATTTTTTCACAAAAATACCAAAACAAGGTACTTGGCCTTGTAACAAAAGCAGTTACATCAATTTACTTATTCTGTCCAATTATAAAAACTGGCAACACGTTACCCTGTGTCAACTCCCACTTAAAATATAAGATCCAATCCTCATAAACATGCACATCCAAAAATTGTGGATACCTGCTTCAATGCAATTTTTGTCCTGATTTTTACATATGAAAATGTACTACGCCCCTAAATCTCCGAATTAATAACCACAGAGTAACCTGTTCAGAATCACAGTCCCCTCTTCCCATAGCAAGGCATGCTCAGAGTCATTTAATCAGTTTTAACAAATGTTCACGTAGGCTTCGACGATCGTCAGATGTATTTACCGTTTCTTCTTCCGGGTTGGACCATGTCAAGTTGTTGATAGTTGCCGAGCTTTCGCACATCATGTGATGGCTTTTTCAGGGCTGAGTAGAGAATGAGTGCTATAAAAATACAGCTCTCATTCTCATCAGCGCCCTACAGGTGACTTTGTTTATATTTATATTTATATTCGCTTGTCACATCTGTCATAATCATGCCACAGTGCCCAATTAGCAAAAATACAATTGGTCGTGAGGACAAATTTTCTCTCGCATGTTTAGGGTGCAAGACACTTTATCATGGGTGATACTGCAACTTAGAGTAATCAGACGCAGATAATTGGAAATTACTGAGGAAGAGCTGGTTTTGCACCAAGTGTGAGAAAGCCAGGAAGGCTATGTGTGAGAGGCCGGCTAGTCCTGTGAAACAGAGTACCTCGCTAACAAGTGACCCCCACACTACAGCCATACTCGAGGTCCTCAAGCGCCTTGAAGGAGAAATTTCTGGAATAAAGTCTACTTTCGATACATATAAGAGTTATATCGATGAAATAAAACCTTCTTTGGAATCTCAAGTGTCAAGTAGTACTGACCACTTAAATCGCCTAATAAAAATCGAGGAATGCATAGAAGCCCAGAGTGAGCACTTTTAAAGGCTGAAAATAAAGCTTTGAGGAACAGAGGAAGAAAAGTCCGCTGTCGACAAGATGACGGCTGTTCAGTCGTTATAGTCAACGTCCCTGAGGATCTGGACATCTTCGGATGACGCCTTCGACTTTGTGAACTTCGTTCTCCCACAGGCTGGACTGGACGGACCTTTCCACCATTGTGCACTCTCTTTGCTAAATGAATTATTTTTCTTTAAATTTATATTTTTATTATTTGTGTTGTATTATGTAAATTTTTTCTTTAACTCACTTTCAAATTTCAGAGGCTTTAATTTTTTAGTATATTTTCTTTCTTTTTCTCTTTTTACAACAATTCTATATTACTCTATGTGTATGCTCAGAACTATTATAGCACTTTTACTTTTACCCTATCGTATTCCCTTGCATGACTAGTCTCCTAACAACGTGTCATATTAACGCCCAGTCCCTTCCTGCGCATTTTGATGAGTACCAGGAAAACTTCACTGATAATTTTTACCACATAATAGCTGTATCAGAAACCTGGCTAAAACCCGATATCCCACTCCATAGTTCCTCCTTCAAGTG
>KZ808296.1:65447-77557 GCA_000696205.2 Oncopeltus fasciatus
TAATATATATATTTTTTTTATATGAAGATAAAGGTTATTAAAGATTTTCTTGAAATTTTCACTTAGATAAACATTCAGTTTGAGATAAATTGTGATTGAACCACCAGTAAATTGAAAACCATTTATGGTATCCGGATTAAACTTCCAGTTAAAAAGGGTAATTACTTCAAGGCTAACTGGAGATTAATCCCTAGGTGAAAACTAAAGTGGGTTAAACAGTTTAAATGGTATAAAGAACTAAGGTATCTTTAAAAATAATATTCACACACTTCTCTAAAAATAAATAAGTGTTTTTTTTTGTTTCTTCTCCTTTTTGTTTTTGCCAAAAGAAAATGAAATTGGTTTAAAGAGTTAAATTTCATGATTTCTATTCAAGGATTTAGGTTTCAGAAAATGAGGTAAACCAAGTCAACATAAAAATATATTATTTACATATTTACCAAGTAAAATCAATAAAATATTAATAATACACGAAATAAAACTTATGTTTCCAGAGGAGCAAATGTGACACAAGGATCATAGGACCATTTAGGAAAAACTCGTTTGTACAGATTCATTAGGATAGTGTCCTGAGATTTAAGTTGAGCATTGAAGACACATTTCATATGACCATGAGTTCCTAAAACATAATGTACACAATCAAATAAAAGCAAGCATCAAAGTATCTGCAACTAATGTCCCAATGGACTCCTATTAGACGAGACTATATAATTGATTAACAAACTCAACCTTCTTTTGATATCTAAATAAATCATGCCAGTTTTTTTTTTCAAAAACAAACTGAGGATGATAGATTATTTATGTAGACAAAAAGTTAAAACCATAATTTTAGATGTCCAGCAGGAGCAGGTACACCCACAATAAATATTTAAAAAAGCTTCCAAAAAAATTTTTTTTTCAACCAATATTTTCTTCTATTGCACACAAGAAGGTAATTAACACAAGTGTATGTGTTAATTACCTTTCATTAAGGTAATTAACACATACACATACCCACGCTGATTGAAAGACAGTTTGAAGTGAATAGGACCTCAAGTCAAGTAAAAGGTTAAACATTGTCCAAATAAAAAATTTAGCAGACCAGTTGGTCTTGTTTTATCTTAAAATATAATAAATCTGCCAAGGGACAGTGCGTATGGGCCTGAACTCTGGTGCACCATGCTTTTAAGAAAGGAAGTGTCTAAGAATTTTTTTAAATTGTTTTGATGATGTTTTATTAAAATATATCAATATATAATTGTTTATAATAAATTCATTAACATTTTGCAGCCTTGGAAATGATTTAAATATAATTTGAAACACAGGCAAAAATTAATCATATTATTTTGTTAACCTTTTGACCGATAACCCCATGGCAAAACATTCTGAATATATTCATCTATTCCAAGTTTAGGATTAGATTTAATAATTAAATTAATTACTCTCAGGCTTTTTATAAATCCTGGAAGTAATGAGCATAACAGGAAAGGCCACTTAACTTACACTGGCCAGGTATGAGAAAAGTAATTAGTCATTGTAGTTATATTAGTAAATACTTCCTTAAAAGCATTTTTTCTATCAAACTTTAATGTTTAAAAGTCAGAAAATTATATTTTGCACCTATTCTACAAAATATAATTTCTATTTCTACAAACAGTTTTACAACTTAAATAAATAAAAAATATATCGATATTATAAATTTTGGTTTCCTTAAACAAAAAAAACCTACATACTGAATTTGATTTCTGTATTCTAAAAATAGTCCAAAACTTAAAATTACATTCTTAAATATTTTACTTAATGTACATTTTTCATTAACAAATACATGGAATAAAAATGCTATAAAATTATAGTTCAAACATATATTCTATAAATATTTTAGTAGTCACTAAAAATAATGAATATATTGACATTTTTTCAATTTTGTCTTCCTCTAAACCCCTCTGTAGCGATTTCATCTACTAATGAACTTATTAAAAAAAAAAAAAAAAAAAAAAATTTGGTTTCATTATTAAGGGAACTTATAGACAAATATAAACACAAATACACACGTCTTTATAATTTTGAATGGTTATTATTTCTAGCTTCAAAAAAGCAGGATCACTTATAATTATTCGAAAGTCTTGTCAATGCACCAATGTGAATAGGTAAAATCTACTGCATACAAATATAACTTAATTACTTAATATCATAGATGTCACTGATTTACTCCATACATTTCTCATTTTTTATTATATTTTAGCACGGTTATTATCTTGGTTTAAAGCTTAAAACCATCTTACCTTTAAATAAAGTACTAAAAATACATTAAAGTAAAACTAATAATAATTAATTATACTAATTAGTTTAAGTGGAGACTCAAATAAGTACTGACCAAGAGGTTCCTTAATATGTCCTCGTCGACCATATTTAGTCTTCAGTTCTACAGGTTTAAACCATTCTATGTCCTCACGATTAAAGAACATAAATCGGACTATTGCCGACCTCTTTAACACCTTGAATGGGTGTCCACTTAATACAACTCGCTTCACCACAATTCTATTTGGATCCACTGAGAGTACACTTCCATGAGCAACTGGGGACTGAAACAAGAAAAAAAAAAAAAAATCGGCTTGAAAAATAGTTCTCTGATTGCTATTAGACAATTAGGTCTTACTGGAAGAAAATAATTTATTCAAACTAAATCTCTTTAAATTTCTTTGTAAAAACCTGAAATTTTAATAAAATTATCAATAATTTCTGATTGATTTTTTTAGCATTTATGGATTATTTCAAATTTACTAATCTCCATACATGACTTTGAATTAGTTTGGTTTATAATTTTTATAAAAATTATTCTTTAGCATGTGATTCTTATCAATACTTTTACTCTTTTTGGCTTTCATAATAATATCATTACTGCATATGGTTGGAGGTTCGTTGGCCATCGAGTCTTATGTTGGAGGAATTAGTCAGGGTTTCAGCCAGGATCATAAAAATAAAATACTACAAAATTACTAATGATGACTTACAAGTTAAGTTGAAACATTGGCAATAATAAAATAATTACCACTTTAGCTCTTGATTCTGAGATGTGACCATCAACCTCCCTCCCAGATCTCATCCCCCTGATGGTGATGACTTACAAACAGAAACATCGACAATAATAAAATAATTACCCAACAATTTTGGAGTATTTTATTTTTCTGATCCTGGCCAAAATCCTGACTAATATCTCCAGCATTAATGAATAGAAGAATGTATTTCAATACTACTTCACACATTTTTTATGAACATACTTAACTAACTAATGAGCGATTCATAAAATAAAATTTATGCAAAAATTTATTTCAAATCATGATGACTTCAATGCTCTTACCATTTCTAAATTCATAGTATAGA
Source organism: Oncopeltus fasciatus (assembly GCA_000696205.2). NCBI lineage: Eukaryota > Metazoa > Arthropoda > Insecta > Hemiptera > Lygaeidae > Oncopeltus > Oncopeltus fasciatus. Next base: position 68,808 of record KZ808296.1, read on the forward strand.
GTTGTAAGTGCATCAAATCTAATTAATTTAAACATTTAATTTTTGAACTTTAATATAAATATACATTTTCATACCCACCTGATATGCACACATACTATTACTTAGTGCTATAAATAAATTCAGCCAACTTATGCACTGCATGGAGTGCAACAACATATACATGATAGTGACTTATATTAATAGTAGCTTGTCTTGAAACTTAGAGGGCATAATAACTAATATTTTTCTGAGTTAATTAAAAAAAAAGAAAGAAAAGTATTTTATTTTAAATTCAGACCTCAGTAAACTGAAATAATCAACTCAGAAAAAATATTTGTTATTATTCTCAAGTTTCAAGACAAATAGATGATGTAAATCCACTTTAAAATGACAATGATCTGTTTCCCTGCTATCCACCAGTAGTTCAATGGCTTTTAAAATTAAGAAATAATTCCGAAAATTGAAGGAAAAACTTATGAGAATTCGTTGAGTACTCTTTACATGAATCGTATTTATTTACAGAGATTTTATATTCTAAGTACATTTATCATTATTAATTTTACCCCCAAATATATTTGAAATAGACACAAAATAAAATAGACACAGTATAAAATTTACTGCTTAATTTATGAAAAACCTCAGTTGATACAATATTTCAGTAGAAAAACATAAGATAATACAATGTTTTTATTTTACACAGATTATTTATTACAACTCATTAGGTCATAAAAAACAATAATGAAAAAACAAATACTCACAATTGTCCTGTCATTGTTTTCATAGTATACAAGTACAGAAGCTGGAGGAAATATTACCGGAGCAAATACTGTTGCAACAACAGCACTATTCATATCAGCTTGAAAAAATCTCTCATACTAAAAATTAATAAATGAAACAAACATAAATTTTAAAAGAAATTTTCAATACATGCTAAATATCCATTTAATCACATAAAATACTCAGTCAACCAGAACTATACAGACAGGAGTAACTTGCCTTATGTTTATTTCCATTTGTGTGTTGTGAAAATATTGGTTTGGCTCTAAAGCGACGATAACCAACTTGAAAAAGCAAATTCTGCTTTGATGGGATAGGTTCAACTATACCTCCTGGGGTTCTCCTAAGAACCATATTGATGACAGAGATTTTTTGTTCATGGGGAAGCATTCCATAAAGAATAATGGGCTGCTGGCCCCTCATTTGGTAAAGCACTGAAGGAACATCTTTCAAATGTACTGTGATATATGAGCCAGCCTAAAAAAAAAACAGTTCTTATTAAAAAATCACATTTAATTGAATGGTAACTTCAGACTATTTGGGCTAATCTTTCATCAATTGGCTACATCTGTATAATTTGCTATTGAAAGTGTAGATGTTTTTTTTGTTGGGGTTCGGTCAAGGATGCTATTGAATGTATAGCACTAGTTAGTGGGAAGGCAGAAAAAAAAAACTACTTTTTGTTAAGAAACTTTTTAACATGAGGATGGAAAAGTTTTTATGTTCTTTTAAATANCCCTGAAATAAATAATTTGACTCGCTAAAGGAGACAAGGAGCTGAATCCGGCTCCCCAGGTCGAATTAAACACAGAAACATATACAAAATACCCTTCAGTCAAAATATGGCAATGGCCAAAAAATGGCAAGCCAGTAAAATGAAAAAAAAGGGGGAGGAGTGTGAAAACAAGCAATTATCTTGTTCGAATAAAGTAACTTTATGATTGATCAAAGCAGAATAACACTCTGACAACTTAGCATACTAATATTATAAACAACTTTCAGATATTTATTTTAAATAACTAAAAACTTGACTGTAAAAAAAAATTTCAGTAATATATAGATCTGTAAAGTTAGAGAAAATGAATTTCAGATATTATACAATAATATATTGTATCATTTTATAATTATTTTGCCATAATATATTACGCCAATAATAATTTTGCTTTAGGCTGGTTTAAAACAAAACTAACAACTTTTTGAAGTTTTTCTCTTTTCTTTTCCAAACTCATTAAGAGAGAAATTATTAAACAATTAAACTAACTAAAAAAAATATGATATCTACAAGAAGAAAATTATCTGTTACGTTTGGATAAAAGTGTTGGATAACATCAAAATAAAATTATTATCATGAAATAGCAGTATAAAGCATATCAAGACATTTTGATTATCTGTGCTTCCCCACTGCAACAAGGCCAAACAATTCCCAAGCAACTCCAGTTAAAATCAAATAAATCTACTGATTTGCAAACAACAATGAGATAATCTTTGTTTATTTTCAGATAAAAACCTATTAATATCTAAAATGTTTCAAGAATAATCAAGAATTTCACAATAATGTAGAAGAATTAAGAGTAATTCTTTACTCGTATAATGTTTAAGCTTTTTAAAGGACACCATGACAATTAGCAATCAATCAAAATTAAATTATTTCAAAAATATGAAAATAAAACTTAACTTTCATCTATAACAGTTATTAGCAAAGAAAACTTTCAATTTTAAAATTCAACTACTTGCCTGTACTCCAGAGGACTCATTGTTAAGCACAGCAGACTTCGTCCTGTTGAAATTTTGGAACTGGAATATTCGTGCATAATCCAGTGGAAGGTTTTCTTTAGAATCCCATGGAGTTGTTCGGAATGAAGCAAGTCCTCTGTAGCGAGCAAATCTCTCTCTTGCAGGTATGTTGTCTGGGGTATCCACTTCATCTGGGAATTCCTGGTCTTCTTTAGCTCCTGAGAATGAAATTTATTAGGCATATTTACTACCCGAAATCATTTTCTTATAGATAGGTTAGATTTAATTGTAAGATATATCCTATAAGTAGGATATTTAGTGATGTACTGATAAAATTTTTCTTCAACCAACATAGCACATTTGATGTACTTACCTTGAATTAGGAAAATAAAGAAAAGATTATTTTTTGAAGACAGGATTATCAGGAATTCGATCAAGATAGTTGAATTAAAAACTAATTTGTAACCAAAAATGTTTTTATTAGATATTTTTTGTTGGGGTTCGGTCAAGCTAAGTCAAAAAATTTTGTAATTTTAGATGGAAAAATTTTTTTTTTTAGATGGACACTGTGGGTGGTGGAAGGGTGGGTGGTTGATAGGTTTATTTTGAAGGAGGGCTAATGGTTTTTCAGAATGTTGAAAATGTTTAAATAAGGTGAAGAAATTTGTTCTATGTCAGTTCTGCCGTTAACTGGATTGTGTTATAAGTTAATGTGAACGGTTTCAGCATAGATCAAATTACTTTAGCATGATCTTAAGTATGAAGATTTTTTACTTAAATAAGTCATACATTTTCATGACTAACACATAAAAGCATACAGAAATACTTGAACCACTGATTTTCACTTATGGTAGAGTGGAAAAGACAAAGGAGTCCCAGTTGAGAATACCCAGAGCTTTTACAGGAATACCTTGGCGAGTATAACAATAGAAGAGATACACAAGGAGGAATTTTTTTTATAAAATTTACAAATAAGCAAAGTTCTGAACTGATGGTTACCAGCAAACAGGAAAATAGAAAGAAGTACTAAGTGTATAAGGCAAAATCTACAAGAAATATTCTCAAAAGCATATTGTGATTGCAAACAAGTAATCTGAGATAAAATTATCAGTTTATGCAATAGAAATAAGTGGCTTTTCCAAGCTATTCACATAGATACCATGGTATGATTCCAAAAAATGTAACGGATCTTAACCAATCTTATATTAGAGAAGCAGAAAATAAGGTCTGTTAAAAGATTGTTTTAATCTTTTTTTTCTCTCTATCTATTTGTCTAGTATACTAAAAATTTTAAAATAATTATATCAAATTCAATATTTAAGCTTCTTTTTGTAAACTGTTGGATGAGTTTATTAATAACTCATCCAACAGTTTGAGATTTATGAATGATTTCAATTAATAGGGGAGGAAGAGGGTTTATGTTTATGCTCCATAAAATATGGATATTAAATATTTATGAAAATATCAGTAATCAAAACTGTAGTGGATATTCCAAACTTTAGTGTACATTTACTCTTAATTATACACAACTTTAATGAAAGATAGGGAATTTGCTTAGTTAATGCAGCTCCTGCAAGGCAGACTTCCTAAAGAAGAAAGCCATCTTTATAAAGTTCAATTATAACATCAGGGGGGGGGGGAGTGTCCTTCAACAAGGTAATACCAGATACAATGTATCACTAAAAATGTGGTGCTGAAATACTTCAGAAGTGAAAGGGAGGCAGTCCCTCATTCCTAGTTAGTTGTAGCAGGGTTTCAAGGGCAAGATAATGGACAGGACTTAAGTCACAAGCTTTTAGAAATATTGATGAGAGGAATGAAATAATTAAGAATCAGGAACAATAAGGAAGCAGGCACCATAAGTCTTTCTAAAAACTCAAAATTATTAAGGTTTAATTTATTGATATATGCAATTTGTAGTCTAGGGAAAAAAAGAAACAAACAATACAAGGCTTTTTAATAGGATAAGAGATATGACAAAATCTAAAAGAAGCAAAGCTGCAGAACTTAAAACATTTACCAATGCAGAATAACCTCAAATTAAATAGTTTTGATTTCAGCGTTTAATAGCTCTAACAACTAAATATTTTTAACTCCTAATTAAATTTACTTACAGCTATTTGCTCATGCTAATATAAAACTAGACATATCCATGGAATAAATGTAACTAAGTGTAATCTTAAATTTTATCCAAAACAATCCTGCTGCTTCTCAGAATAATTAAGTATGTGTAACACATTTTAAAAATTTAATTTATTAGATTTTTTTATTCCTGAAGACTCTAGTATAAAATGAGATATTTTAAGGGGAAGGGGAATTAAAATTTTTACTTTTCAGCTCATTACAATAATTTACTTTTGAAGAATAGATAATTAAGATAAAAAAACAAAAGCAGTGAAATAATAAAAACATTTTAACTAGCAAGAAGTACATAGAGAGACAGGCTTTTAACTCACTAGCTCTTAATTTATCAAGAGCTGTTTTTTCCTCAGCCAGATCCATATCTTGGTCATAAGTGTCAGCATTGGGAACGGCCTCAGAGCCCAAGGTAACCGTCTCATACTCAGACTCACTGGAAACAGGTTCACTGATAGCAGACACAACATCCATCCCATCATCATCGGAGTCATCCTCTACTTCCAAAACATCTGAAATTCCAAAAGAAAAGAAAAATAAAGTGGTTCTTGCTTCATAAAGAAAAAAAAAGTTTTACAACAAGAAGAATTTCTACCAGTATTTTCCAAACTTTATTAAAATACAGTTCACAAATATATCTATATGTTATGTATTATGAAACCCTTATGTATACTAATATTCTTCTGACTATTATATAAATTATGCTGAGATGGATAGATTCCAAGCATTTCTATAATCCCCCACTCTTCTCAGATCTTAGCTCCAACTAAACATCTCTCTGCTAGCATTTCTCCAGTATTAGTCGTCTAATTACTTTTGCCCATTCACAATGGGTAATCGTAATGATTGTAACTCAGTAATAACTATTGTTAATGAATATAATTAATTCTATTTGTAAATTTGGATGTAAAATAAAAATATATCTCATTTAAAACTCAACCAAGCCGAAAAGATATGTAAATGGCAGAGTCAGATCGAAGTTTTATTTTTAGAAAAATTCGTTGAACCTGTAATTGAAGAAAACTCTTCGTCTGCTCTAAGATATTCAGGAAGTTGACCCCACATTGAACATATCTGGTGTCTTTGCAAAATTGAGTTTTGAAGTATTCGCCTTTCTGTAAATTCTTTTATAATAGTTTTAGAGTTAAAACAAATTTAATTAGTTAATTAACAATTATAACATATCTAATTTTGTTAATATTAAATATTGACTTTTAATTATAACTATAAAGAAATCTTACCTTTAAACAATTTAAATTTTTTCCAACTTAACATTTTAAGAATTTTATTTAAACTTTTTAGTAATCCCATTTTAATTTTAAGACTTCTAATTTTTGCCATATTTCACTTTTATTTGATAATTAATGGCAAACCCGCTAATCAGACCACCAGTCCTTAATGAACAAGTACAAATAGACAGATGGCCCTGTCAATGTTAATGAATGACTATCAATTCAGTAATAACTAACCCCCACCCCACCAACACCTCAACATCTATTAACTCCTACTCGACAAAATCAATTTACACCAAGACCAAATTTATATACTCCCAGCAAAATGACTTTACCGCTAGAAGATCAGGAGAACACTTAATGCTAAGTTCCCAAGGTAATCTAACAACACCACACAGAGAGAAAGCATTACCACCAATTCCCATGTCAACTACTACCAGTGGACTCAAATTCCATTATATAAGAAGGCCAGAAAATACTAATATAAATTTCAATAACTTAAATGCCGAAAAGACAGAACTAGAAATAAGAGAAGGAGAGACAGACAATTTTTTGGAGGACACCAAGCCTTGACCCAAACCAATATACTTGATTAATTTGGTAAATGATGAGAATCACCTTCCTTACATTATTTACCTTAATCTAAATTTTAAAATTTTAATTCTCTATCTTTTGTTAAATCAGACATGATAGACAAACACTTCAAAAATAAAATAATTACTCCCATGGCAGATACCATGAAAAATATAGTAAATTTATCAATGTTTTAAAATTAATTAAAATTATTTTTAACCTGAACTTAAATAATAACTATTCTGGCATTCTTTAAAATGTAGTTAAAACATTCCGACCCAATTTATTTGGACCCAGAAAATTAACAGTTATCTGTGGTCATGCCTCTCTCAAATGGCTATTCTCTCTAAAAGAGCAAAACTCAAAATTAATTTGCTGGTGTTTAAAAAAAAATTATGTTGTGACATTGTTTATTCATTGGTTTCATAAAACTATTTAAATTTGAGCTATAATTATTTATTAAATATTTATCTTTGAAAATGGATTGTATGCCAAAAATGAATCACACAATATCCAAATTATGAGATTCTGAGATTTGAATATCCAAACTCTTAAGATTTATGAGCAATAACTCTGTTCAGCAGTAACAACATAACTTCACATCATTTAACTTTTTATTCACTAATAAGATTGAAAATTACAATACTATTGTGCCACCATAATGAATTGGTGTTAATATCACATAATGTTTTACAAAAAGATAGATTTTTATATACAGGGGTCTGCATTACTTAAATCGTAGTTAATCAAATATCTTATTTGATCATTTTTAAACCTTTTTAATTTATTTCTTAGGAATGAACCAAATATCAAGCAAAACTAGAAAGTTTTGTTCGCAAGTACCATCCAGAATATATAAGAGAGAAACCATACCAGTATCTTCATCAGGAATCCAAGCTGCCTGGTATTCAGACATCCCTTTAGGAATTTTCTTAACTTTCTTCACAGTACACTCCTCCATATCTTCATCAGTGGGCCAAGTCTGCTCTGCATCCATTGGGTCTGGGACATTTTCACTAACAAGAGATTCCTAAAATGTAGGAACAGTTAAATTTCATAATGTTCATGAATAGCTTGTATATTCAAAAGCCTAAATTAATAAAATAATTTAATTATAGCAGTAAGTACACTATATCATAAAGCACACCAAATAAAGACATTTATAAAAAAATCAGTTGAAGAAGTTAATATGAACATATGGCTGCTTAGATGGACACTGAAAAAGCATAATGCATCCTGGGAAAGGCAACATTTTGTAGTGTAAATGGTAAAATGAATTGAACAAAGAAAAGGCCCAAGGTTTAACCCCTGGCTTTATTATTATTACTATTTTTTTAAGTATTATAAACTTATTTTAAAGTTATTCATTTATGACTACAGTGGTCACATTGGTTATATCTATTAAGTGAGATTAAAAAAATAAAATAAAAACAAAAAAATTAAATGATTTACAATATTATAACAAAGAATTGCCATAACTATATGTAATATGATATCAAAAGTATGAATGTAGTAAAATATGTAGAAAAATTCAAACTACAAAAAAAATTTAACTAACCATACCTACCTATTATGAAGGCGAGAGGGGACGTCCTGTCCTTAAGATCATATTTTCATGACTGAGAGGAACGGTTTTGAAAATTTTGAGAAATTTTTTATTTTTTTGAGATAGACAAAGTGGGTGGTGGAAGAGTGGGGGACAAAAGGAGGTAAGTACAAAGGGTGAGCGGCCTACTTCAAAAGGAACAATAAAAGAAAAAAGGTAGGACATTATTGTGAATAAGCAACTTTTGGAACTAGGAGAAATATTTGACAGGTTTATTTTGAAGGAGGACTAATGCTTTTTCAGAATGTTGAAAATGTTTGAATAAGTTGAAGAAATTTGTTCTATGTCAGTTCTGTCATTAACTGGATTGTGTTGTAAGTTAATATGAACGGTTTCAGATAAAAGACGTTTTGTTCATAGGGTTCAGTGAAAAGAATGGTAATGTTATCAAAGTCAAATGTATGTTTTTCATGAAAAACTTGTTTTGTGAGGATAGTTCTTATTAGTTTTTTTTTTTTTTAATTTCATTTTTATGATTGGTAATTCTATGGGTTTTTTCCTCTCCTAATTGCCATGATTCTTACATTAGGCAAAATAAAAACTTTATTATTCATCAATAAATTAAAGGGCTTTATTGATAGGTATATTAATGAAGACAGATTCGATGTTTAAGCAGGAAAGAATAAAGTCTTTAGGGATAATTAAAGATTCGAGCTGTCTTTTTAGGTCAAATGAGTTTTTTATGTCATATGGATTTTGTTGGCTAAGAATCT